>JAJPUD010012630.1:0-43387 GCA_023553655.1 Myrmecobius fasciatus | reverse complement strand
AAAAAAAAAAAAAAAAAAAAAAGAAATCATAAGAGAAGGAAAGGGCCTCACATGTGCAAGAATGTTTGTGGCAGCTCTTTTTGTAGTGGCTAGAAACTGGAAACTGAATGGATGCCCATCAATTGGAGAGTGGCTGAATAAATTATGGTATATGAATGTTATGGAATATTATTGCTCTGTAAGAAACGACCAGCAGGACAATTTCAGAGAGGCCTGGAGAGACTTGCATGAACTAATGCTCAGTGAAATGAGTAGAACCAAGAGGTCATTATTCACGGCAACAACAATACTATATGAGGATCATTTCTATTTGACATCACTCTCTTCAACAATGAAATGCTTCAAACCATTTCCAATTGTTTGGTGAAGAGAGCCATATACACCCAGAGAGAGGGATGTGAAATGTGGACCACAACATAACATTTTCATGTTCTCTATTGAGGTTTGCTTGCATTGTATTTCCTTTATCAGATTATTTTTTCTTGTAGATATGATTTCTCCTGAACAAAAAATGATGCAATAACTATACATATATTCGATTTCTTAAGTATTCTAACAAAATTATCATGTAGTGGTTATCGTGCCATCCAGGGGAGGGGTGGGGAGTAGGGGGGAAAAATTTGTAACAGAAAGCTTTGTAAGGGTTAATGTTTAGGAATTACCCATACATATGTTTTGCAAATAAAAAGTATTAATAAAAATAAATAAATAAATAAATATATTTTAAAGCTCCTCTCTCCATACTAATTATACAATAAGCTTTGACTTTTGCTGTGACTTTTTAATCCTTATCAGTTTTTAAACAAATGATGAAAGCACACTTTTCAAGTGTTTATACTGTGCAAAAGCACTGTGCTAAGCACAGGAGATTCATGTAGAAAGAATAATCTTTCCTCTCAAGGAACTCCCATCCTAATTAGGAAAAGAGAATATGTAGAAAATTTAAAATTCAAATCTAAAGAAAACCTTATGGTGGTCCTTGGGGTGCAATAGGAAAACAAATTATGATACATGAACTTTAATATCATTTGTACTGATAAAATCACTTAATATCATGATATCTTAAATTCATTTGATAATTTCAAGTGTTTCATTGGAAAGGTACTGACCTCTCATAGCACTTGGAATTAACTGTCAATTGGTAGATACTAATTGGCAGTTAGAATTGGTGTTGGAGGGAAAAGTAGATCTGTTTTCCAAAAAATCTTATACCTTTTATGATTATCATGGGTTCTAGGTTTAAATCAGAGGTACTAATCTCTGTATGGGGAGAGATGACACTAACATTCCCAATGTTTTTGCTTTCAGTATTTTGGGTTTTCTCCACTTGAGTCTCACAAAATTTGGTAGCCAAAGTTAGTGGCAGTGACTTGACTCTTCTGGCACAAATTGACTTTTGTCTCTTCCTTGGAATGTCTTAATATTTCAGTTAAAAGTCCAACTTAAATGATCTCTTCTGTGAACATTTCTTAGATGCCCTTCCACTTAATAAAACATTTCCATAAATATATTTCCCTGGGAATATCATATAGCACTGTATTTTGCAATTTTATAATGAATTATAATTAATATGATATCTATAATATATAGTATATGTGGATGTTTTTAATTCACAAAACATCAGAAATAGTGACATACCTCAATAGATCACTGCACAATGCACTTGGGAAAAATAATAGAGGCTGTTTGAATGAAGGATTTTTCCCCTAATATTTTAAAGACCAGATTACTGCAATTCAGAGAGGCTCTTCAAACCAGCCTGTCTCAATAATGCTTCTTTTTGCATTTAGTTATCACAATAAGTTCATATTCTTCTTGAAACCATCATTTAAAATTACAGTTCCATTATTTTTGTATACAAAGGTCATATATAATACCAAGGAAGACTTAGATTTGGGTTCTCTTCCAGATTTATCTTTTCTGTGCTGCAAAAGGAAAGAGTAATTGGTAGCATCAATAGAAATAATGGGAACTTTAGGTGAATTTATTACTTCATCTTAAATTTTGTTTTGGAGGAAAGCCTCATATTATCTTTCATATTTTACATAATGACAGAATAGAATTCTAATCCAGAGAAATTTTAGGTAGGATTCTAAAGTTTAAATGGAAGTAAGCCTTGAAGAGATGTAGAGGAAGCATGGGATAGTACCCCCTTTAACCCAGGAACAGAGTCCAACCATAAAAGTAAAAAAAAAAAGAAAAAAAAAAGAAAAAGAAAAAATGTATATATACAAATAAAAAGAAATAAGAAAGAAACATAAAAGAACCTTAATCATAGAAAGCTACTATGGTGACAGGGAAGACAAAAACACCTATTCAAATGAGGATAAAATGTCCACATGGGGAATCTCAAAGAGTGATATAAATTGGTGTCAGATCCAAAGAGATTTCTTGGAAGTGCTCATAAAACAGACTTTAAAAGGAAAATAAGAAAAGTAAAAGAAAAAATGAGAAGAGGAATGAGAGATATGCAAGAGAGAGTCAACATCTTGGAAAAGGAAGGAAAAAAATTGACTGAAAAAAAAAACCAACTCAAAAAAAACACATTCGGTGATGATGAAGTATGAAAAACTTGGCTCTTTTCAGTGGTTCAGTGATCCAAAGTAATCCCAGTAGAATTTAGTTGGAAAATGCCATCTGCATACAGAAAAAGAACTAAGGAGACTATAAATCAACATATACTATGTTCACTTCTTTTTTCTGTTTTTTTTTTCTTTTAATCTCTCCCATGTTTTTTTTCCCTTGGCTCTGATTTTTTTTCTCTCCCAACATGATTCATAAAGTAATGTGTATTAAAAATAAGTAAATTTGCTAGAGATTAAAAATATTGGGAAAAAACATTTATGTACTCCAATTGTTTATCTGGGAAAGTGTTTGAGCTTGATTTCTGTCAACAAATTAAGATGTAATAAATGACAATGGAATGAGTTAGTGACAATGAAATAACATTCAATTAAGAGGAAAAAAGTTTTGATGATTCTAAATAATATTTTTAAAGCATCATTGCTATGATTTATATTTTGATCTTAATAAAACACTCCTTTGAAAGAAATATAGTTATGCTAAAGAAAATACCACATTATATGTGACACACCTTTCTTATTCAAAGCAAACAGCATAGGGGACTTCTATTCTAGGTTTCATTCTGAAAATTAGGAATGATGGAAATTAGAAGGAAAAAGTTTACTCCAATATAAATTTCATATTAAAGAATGATGAGGAAGGAGTCCATAATATGAGAAACCCTTAGAAGTTGAGAGAACATACATCAAGACACAGAAAAAACAAAAGTTCTTCCTAGGAAAACTAGAAAATAGTTTGACAGAAATTAGGTATAGAACAATATCTTATAGAGTTTCCTAAGATAAGTTGAAAAAACAATATTATACCAAACATAAAGGAAAATATTTTAAGAAAATTAAAAGAGCAAAAATATAACAGATTTATGGAAAACAGAATAAAATATGAATTAACAATAGAACATATTGTAGAATATAAAATGGATAATATTAGTCATATCAAATTAAAAAGCCTTTGGACAAGTAAAACTGAAGCAACCAAGATTAGGGGAAAAAAAAAAGATTGGAGAAGGGAGTTTTAAAACCAGTTTCTAGGATAAAATCCTTATGTCTAAAACATATAGATAACTAGTCGAATCTGTGAGGATATGTCTTTTTCCAATTTATAAATGGTTAAAAGATAAAAAAATGAAATTTTTGGAAGAAGAAATTAAAACAAAATTTGTTACTGAATTGTTTTTCAATCATGTCTGACTCTTTGTGACCTCATTTAGGGTTTTCTTGGAGTACTTAACCATTTCCTTCTCCAGCTCATTTTACAGATGGGGAACTGAGGTAAACAGGTGATTTGACCAGAGTCACACAGTAAGTGTATGAGGTCAGATTTTAACTCAGGAAAATTTATCTTCCTAACTTCATATCTGGAACTTTATCCATTTTATCCAGTTCTCTTTATGGTAGCAAAGAACCAGAAATGAAGGGGTGCACATCAATTGTGGAATGGCTAAGTAAACTGTAGTATATTTTGCTAGAATATTATATATTATAAGAAATGATGAACAGGTTGATTTAAGGGAAAAAATATGGAAATACTTAAATGACACAATGCAGAGTGAAAGTAGCAGAACCAAGAGAATGTTCTATAAAGTAGCAACATTATTCAAAAAATTCTTAGAATGGGTAAGCTATTTTGAGTAATATGATCATTCCTCATCAACATGAAATATTTATAAAGGAAACTTGTATGAATGTGCATATTTATGCACTCATATAAACATATATGTGTATATATGTATGTGTACATAAATACACAGATAATATTGCCCTTTTCTAATGCAAGGCTGGGAAGCAGGGAAGGAGAGAACTTAGAACTCAAAATGCCACAAAAAATAAAGAAAATATTTTTTAAAGAGTCCAATACACAAAAATTCATGAAAATTAACCCAGGAGAAGTTCAAAGTTTTCAAGAATTTGATTACAAAGGTAAAACTCAATTTAATCCAATGAAGAAGTAAGCTTTGTAAGAGACGAATATCCTCTGCATAGAAAATTCACTAGTATGCATGCATGCATGTGTGTATGTGTTTCAAATGTTAAAATACAATTTTAAATAATTATTTAAGTTTTAAACTATACTAAGCCTTTTGGAATATGCCCTGTATTAAAGGCAAGTGCATAAAATAGAAGCAAGGATCTGCACCAGAAAATAAAAAAAGAGCAAAAATATATAAGAAGTTTAATTTCTGAAGAGCTTAACAAGGAATCTTAAGGACAATAAAAAAATCGAATCAGCTAAAAGATAAACAACAGCAACAAACAAAACAAAACAAAAAACTGTTTTCTAGTGCAAGCTGTACTAGAAAAAAAAGGTAGGATCAACAATGGTATAGATGGGTCACTGATAATAGCAAAGGGGAAAAAAAAACTACTTCACTTATATTTTGTTTTTTCTTTTTCCTTCTGAGAAGAATATTATTTGCATCAAAGAAATCAATAGGAAACTGTCCAACAGAGAATGGAAATCCAGGACAAGTATATTGTTCTTTATTGTTCATTTAGTAGAATGATGTCTTGACTTACAAGTGAATTGGATTTCAGTGAGGCAGGACTATGCAAAGTCATCAGCCTCACTCTTTCCTCCAGGCTCATCAGAATCCAATGGCAAGACATGTCAGGATAATTGGCAATGGCACCTGATACAGTGGGAGATTCTGGCCTTTTTAAGCTAAACTCTCTCCTAAGTCTCATTTTGTCTGAGGTAACACCCATTAAGTGATTAAAGACTAGGGAAAAATGAAGCAAAAGATGGCCAATTTTGACTTACTTTCCAAAGAAACAATCTTGTAGGGGAAGACCCTCAATGTTTCTGGTCAGAATCCCCCAAAATTGCTATTTATACTCACTTGGAGACATGAAAACACAATTAATGAATAAGCTAAGCTTGGTCTAGGACCTATTATTGGCCAATCTGCAATAGCTAGAGTAATTTGGGTTTAAAGGCATGGTCAAGCTCCACATGAATTCCAATGAGTTTTATCTAATCTACAAATCAAGAAATCATAAATGAAAATGACATGACACAAAAGTTAACTATCCCAGTTTTATTTTAAACAAAAACAAGCAGCAATAATAGAGTAAAAATTAGGGAAGGAAAAAAGGTGAAAAAAAATCTAGCCTTCAAACTCAAAGACATCTTGTGAAAGTGTTCAAAATTTATATTCTTCTGGGTAAAGCATCCACATATAATGGTATGACTATGCATGTGTACAGAAGAAGAAGAGGAGGAGGAAGAGAACAGAAAGAAAAGGAGGACAAAGTGGCAAAATATCAACTGACTGTCCAGATAAACTAATATTCTGGGGTATTGAAGTATCTAATAAATGACATTGCTTAGCCACTGAGTTTCAAAACTCCATCTTGTGAAAAGTCCTAAAAGAGTAGAAAAGTGAAAATGTTATTCTAATTTTCAAAAATTGAAAACAATTTTTTTTCCTAATCAAGATCATTTTATTATTTTTTTATTATTTTTTTTATATAAAGCTTTTTATTTACAAAACATATGAGTGACCTTTCAACATTGACCTTTGCAAAGACTTTTTTTTTGGAAAACAAAATTTTGAAGAAGAATATGCCTCACTAAATCTTCATACTAAGCTTTGAGTATGGAAATTATATTTTAATTATTTGAAGTACTGTAGCATGTAAAATATTTAAGATTTGTTCTGCCTGGCTCTATTAGTACCAAACTAGGTACAATGAATTGAAACTGAGAAAGGTCATAAGGATGTTCTATGGAAGAAAAAAAAACTGCTTGGTAAAACTTAAAGTACCATATAAATGTGAGCTAATGTTATACAAACTATTATCAATCAATAAAGATTCATTAAATAACTACTATGTGTTAGAAACTGAGCTAATTTCTAGAGATACTAAGGAGACCAAAAAAAACAAAACAAAACAAAACAAAAACCCAGTTCTTGCCCTCAAGGAGCTTACAATCCAATGGGAGAGAAAAAGTGAAAATAAACATATGAAGTATGATATATATTGGATAATTAGGAAGTTATTAATAGGCATGGAAAAGAGTGACCTTTATACTCCCTAGAATGGACTAGAGTTATCTTTCTCTATCTATCCTGTAGTTAAAAGGATTTTTTTTAAATCTGTGTTTGCCATGTATTGTGTTAGTTCATGTTGCATGTAACTGGACTCTATTAAGCAACTGAAGTTTCGCATGTACAGAATCACTCAACAGAGCTGCTACGATGATATATTGCTATAAGGTCAATAAAAGTAGTGGTTTTTACAATTCTTCCTGGAAGAATCCATTAGAGAAAGTGAGAAGACGGTTAAATGACACAGTGGATAGAGCTCTGACCCTGAAGTGAGAAGGACCTGAGTTCAAATTTGATCTCAGATCCTTAGTATTTACTACCTGCATGACGCTGGGCAAATCACTTAACCCCAATTGCTTCACCAAAATAGAATGATGGGATTGGTGCACATCTTGCTCAGGAGGATCCTTAGCAATTTTTTTTAACTATTTCTTCCTCAGTGATTTCATTGGGTTTTCTTACAAAAGATTCCTGGATCCAGAAGGGAACCGCAACAAGTTCATGATAGGTAGAAAAGAATATAGCATTCTACTAAGAAACTACAGATGCATTCTTGTTTATATTGTTTTATATATTCACTAAGGAAAGAAATTTAAGTTTTTCAAAATATGGTTTAATACATTTTCTGCTCAAACCTATAACAATATTCTTTTTTGGATAAAAAAATGTTACATCTTAAATGAGTACAGAAAGGTTAGCTTTAATCTTGAGGAACATCTTTCTAATAATAATCATCCTTAAACTTCTTATTTGTTCCCACTAAAAAGTGTTTGTAATATATGAATTTTATTTTTGTCTAGTTAAGCGCATCCCAAAAGAACTATTAAATTCTCTTTTCCTTCTGGTAGAAACATGTTCCTAATAATAATCTTAACACAAATCAATTGCTTTCATTTCAAAATAACAAAAAAAAAAAAAAACAGAAATGGGACTCGTTACCTAAGTGTATTTAGTTTGAAAACAATGATGCTTCTTTCCTTGGCATTATTAGATAGAGAAAATTTATAGCACCAGTAGAATTACAAATGGCATAAAATTATAGAATCATGGTTATAGAGCGATAAATCTATCAAATCCATGCCCTTCATTTTACAGATGAAGAAATTGAGAGTAACAGTAGTAAAGTAACCACATCACTAATAAGCCTCTGAGATTGTATCTGAACTCAGGGCTTCCTGACTCAACCCCTATATTCTAGTGACTGTACCATCCAACTACCTGTTTGATACTTTGGTGAAAGAAGCATATTATCACTTCATGAGGTCTGTTTCACTATGCATCTTTATTTATTCTTTTGGATTCTCATTTTCTGGCTAACCCACTCTTGACATTGTTACTGATACTTTAACATATGCACTTTGTAAGTCACTTTTTGATTGTGCATTCTAATTCCCAGATTTGGTTCAGATGGTTTTTGTGATTTGTATGGCAATCTCTGATCATCTTCCCATATAATTTTGTAGGTCTACTGGGTGTCATGCCCACTAAAATCCCCAATTATCCTAGTTTTTTACTCCTTTTATTTTTACCATTAGACCATCAGATTTATGGCCATGGAATTATTGGAAATTGAATACTTCTCCTTCACTCCATGTGGGCTACATTTTTGGATAGGGAAAAAAAGCATACAGTGTATATAATGAACTTAATGTACACTAATATATTTCAAAAACATTAAATTTTTTTTCAACTTTTGCAAAGAACATAAATCAGCAAATGGTTTTAGTGTCTGTGAAGGAACAATTCGGAGGGAATTAATTTTACTTATGAAGAACTTATTTTTACAATTTACTGAATAGCAATGTCTAATCTACTTTTCCTAATCTATAGGATACTCAATATGGAGTGTAAAGTTGTACATATCCTGACAATAGTAGTTAAATGTTATTAAAATGAAGAGAGATGAATGGCAAACAAAAGCCATCATTCTCAAATGAGAGCTAATTAGACCTGATAGAACTACAAAGTATACCAGAAATAATTAAGTTTATGTATATCCAATAACTAATAATATTTGTAATTAAAGTGATAAAAATTCCAAATGCACAATAAACATTTTATCTGAAAATGCATACACTAACCATCAAAAAGATGAGACAGTATCTGATGTGAACAATATGAGACAGAAAAAAAAAATCGGGAATTTAATGCAGCAGTAACCTAGCAAGCATAAAGCACAACTCATGCCAAATTCTGAAGCCTTATAACTATAAATTTAAGCACAGGGGGATTCATCTATTATGCTCGTGAGCCTCCAAATAGAAATCCTTTAGAACTATATTAAGGATGGTTATAAAAACCAAAGTAGTCCCAAGCAACAGCAAAACTTCCCCTCTGTCCCCTTCCATCTCTGCATCAGTGAAGGAGTTTGTAGCTCAAATCAGGTATTCCAGTTTCATCTCTTTATTTTTATAACTTTAATCACATTCTCTTTTCTTGTTGTTAAGTTTAGGCATCATCTGTTTTACAAAAATAAATTTTCTTCTATTTTTGATGGTTTTATATCACTCAAATTTTTCATTGTACCTCTTTTCTTTCTCTTTGTAGAGAGGCATTTCTAGTATCACTTTTTGACAAAAGAAAAATTAAGAGGAAAAAGGGGAGAAAATCATCAAAACAGAAATATATTTTGAAAATAAAACTGATATTATATGAAATATGTTATACTGGGAACTTACTGTCAAATCTATAAAAGGGTTATCTCTATTTTCTAATGAGAATATCCTGAAAGTTTGACCAAACATCATACTTATCTTTTTTTTCTTTGTCACACTTCTTTTAAATAGTTTCTTAATCTCTACAACTAGATGCTGAGTAGGCACATTTTATAGGATGTCTGGTTGGAAGGGTACATTTAAAAACCAGCCTAAAGCAGCAAAAATACATTAAAGAGTTTAAATGGTTTAGATCAGTCTTTGTATCATGTTGCCTCTCCTAAAATTGTAGAAAAGGATTAAAAAGCTTTTAAATGTTGTATTCCGATTTCTTTGTCACTATATTACAAACTGGCAGATTTAATCATCATCTATTAAATCTGAAATAATCAACATTGATTTGATAATTGTGGATTAATAATGTTGTGGAATAATGTAGAAAATCAAGGAATTCAACTATGGATCCTAATATTAATGGTGATCATGATATTTTAGCAACTAAATTATTATATACCCTGATGTGGTTCCAGGTATAATCATAACTCTATTACATAAAGCAATTAGTATGATTCACACACAGTAGGAGCTAAAAAACAAGCACATTTTTTTGAATTGTTATTATGCAACTTTCCAAATCTGTTCTCTCTCTACATGATTATCCTAGAAGTTGGAAAAACCAACCAATTTCATGGTGTGTTTTAAATTTTTATACTTTATTTTAAAAGAACTATTTGTTTTCTAGGCTTACAGAATTTCAGAATTTAAAGGGACCTCAAAGTTTATCTAGTCTGCTCCGAGTAGTAATCATTAACACTGGCATAATGGCAACAGAATCTGTGGTAGTAATTCAATTTGTTATTTGACAATTCTGATAGAAAGATGGATAGATAGACATTTTTATACAATGCATATGTGTACATATACACATAAATATATGCCAAAATATATACGTCAAACAAAAGGCATGTATATACACAGAGAATATATGCACATTTATTATGAACACAAATACACATATATACATTTATATAGACACATATAAACATGTGTGTCTATATAAAAATATAATTTTGTTCTGACATGACATCTTTTATAAATATGCTCCCCTCCATGCTGAAGCCTCCATTTTAACAAATAAATACAGTTAATCGGGACCAATTTACAGAACAGATGCAACATCTTCCTCCTGGGTTCTTTCACTTGTTACAGAATTACAAAAATTAGTCATTTTAAAGAACTTTAGTTGTCATCTAGTCCATAAAAGGAATCTTCACTTGAAACACCTCCTAAATGGTAACTAAATATTTGGAACGCAGCATTTTAAATAAAGGATGTTAAAAAATATTAACATGTAATTTGGAAATATGTAACAAAGTAAATAAAATATATTTTAGAAAATGCATGCAATACACTGGGTCACTGGTCATTTTAAGTTCAAAATTAGAATAAAATAATATTCTCATAAACTATTTAAAAGGAAGAAATGCTCTTCCAAACTAAAGAATTGATTTAGATGAGCACAGATTCATTTGCCACACTTTTCTGCTCACTTTTCCTTTTCCCACCTTCTGTCTGAATTAAAAGAATATGATCTTTTTTTTTTACACATGACAGATTTTTAAACCCTTAAAGATAACTATCATATTTTCCTGTAAGTTTTCTTTTTTTTTCCTCAAAAGAATATTCACCAGTTCCTTCTAATAACCCATGACCTACTTTCTACTACCCTCATCAAACTAATTTTCCTTTTCTGGATATATTTCAACTAGTTGCTTTATGTTAAACTCAGAAGTGAAGATAATATTCTACATGTAAACCTCCATCAAGGAAAATATTTTTATATTGTATTTTGTTTTAAATATTATATTTTTGTATAATTTGTATAAAATAATTATGCATTTTGATGGCTACCACATCATAATATTCACTTATTTTAGTCAAAATGTATCACTTCTGGGACACTCAAGTCTTTTTCCAAATAAATTGATATCTAATCAGATCTTCCTCAACCTGTTTTTATGTATTCAGTCTTCCTTTTATCTCTGCCAATCAATATGGATACATCATCAAATTCAGCCCATTATTCTAGCTTAAGAAGACCTTAATTCTATCATACAATATGTTCTTCAAAGCTTGGTGTCATCCAATTTGATGATTGCCATTTCACTGAAGTCATTGGTTAAAATATTGCACAGAAAAAGTCCAAGAATTAGGTCTCTCTGAGTCCAACAGAAACCTTCCCTCAAAATGAAATCATTCTATTAAATACCAATAATTCTGTCAGGTCATCCAGAAGACACCACAGTTACATAATATTATCTGACAAATTTTTCCTCACTGCCCATCCCCAAAATAATTTTATAATTCTTTAGAATTTTGTAATAGCGTCCATTGCTTTTACACACTAGTTCCTAGGCTAATACCAATATCCAAGTCTTCTGACTCTGAAGTCAGTTTTTTTTTTGACACCACTTTAAAAAAAGATAATTTAAATTGGCCACTTTACTAAAATCGAGAGAATGAACGATCAGATATTTGGGGTAAGGTGAAGAAGAAAGTACCTTTCCTCCCACTTATGCCAGTGTGGAACACCTTACAGTGGTGATTTCAGGAAACAGGAAAAGGGATACAGTAAAGGTGTTTTCACATCTTATCTGGTGGCTTAGTCATCAGCATGATTTAGATGGCCCCAACTCTTTTTGTCTTTCATGAATTCTTAAAAAGTAATAATACTGTGGCAGCTAGGTGGCCCAGTGGATAGTTCAAATCTGGTTTCAGCTACCTAACAGTCCTGTCTGTGTGACCCTGGGCAAGTCATTTAACCACAATTGCTTTAGCAAAACAAAACAAAATAATAATACCAAAATAGGAACCATCTTGAAATCCACACAATTTAAATTCTATATATTTTTATAACTCAGTAGACATAATTCTTTGGAATTAATTTTTTTTAAACCGAATAAGAAGTTGCTATTTTAAACCTACATAAATCATCAGCATTTTTACATTCTGCCAACAAAGCCCAGCAATAAGAGATAGAAAGAGAAATCCCATTAAAAATAAATGTTTACATTTGGAAGACTACCTGCCAAGAAAAGCCAAGAACAATTATAAAACAGTATTCACACAAATAAAGTTAAATCTAAACAATTGGAAAATATCACAAGTTGGCCAAACAAATATAATGAAATGACAATTCTGCCTAAATTCATCTATTTAGTACTATACCAATCAAACTGCCAAAAAATAACTTTATAGAGTTAGAGAATATAACAACATTCATCTGGAAAAAAAGGTCAAGGATTTCAAATGAAAAAGAAGGTGGCCTAGCTGTAAGAGACCTAAAATTGTTTTACAAAGTGATTGTCATCAAAACCATTTGGTACTGAAGTGGGTGTGGAGTGTGGGGGAAGAGCAAGAAGGTGGAATGTAGACAGGGCTTTGATCTCTTGCTGGCTTCCTCCTCTCAGCCAAAGATCAAGCCTCTGAACTGGTTTTGGAGTGACAGAACCCACAAACATTTGGAGTGTTAACAAATTTCCAGCAGAAAATCGTTTGGAAAAATTTCAGGAAAGATTTGTTTCACTTGGGCAGGGAGTGGAAAGTTGCGGGGGGGTTGGCCAAGTGCAGACACAGCACAGGGAGCTAGATCAGAGTGGCGTCCACATGCCAGAAAGAATCTCCCAGGAGGCTCTTAGTCAAAATACAGCAGTGTTGGCCACTCTATCTTGGTTCAGAAGCCAGCAGATCAGTAGACTACCTTAAAACCTCTTAATGCAACTACAGAAGGAAAAAGGTAAGCTCTGAACCCCTGGATAATGTGGGATTTGGTGACTCCCACCCAGCTTGGAAAGAAAGCACTAGCCCCAGGGCAGCCTGAATCCCCTGTTGCCTTTGAAGGAAGCTTGGGACAATTTCCCCTTTGCCTTAAGAGCAGATATAAACTAAAAATGAGCAAAAAAGCAAAAAGAAATGGAAATAGGGAAGAACAGACTTCAAACCCTGAGAACACTAAAGGCAAAATGTTTACAGATGAAGCCTCAAAGAATGATATGAATTGATCTCCATCTCACAAGGCTGTCTTGGAAGAATTCAAAAAGGATCTTAAAAGAGATTTTGAAAAAAATGGGGAAAGGAAAAGAGAACTTTGCAGGAGAATTTGGAAAAAGAAACAGAAATTATCTGAAGAAAACTCATAAATAGATTTAGCTAAATGGGAAAAAACATATTGCTCCATAAAGATAGATATGATGAAATAGAAAAAGAAAATAACTCCTTGAGAAACAGAATTTGTGAAATGGAAATCCAGTGAATAAAATCATTCATTTAAAAGTCAATTGGCAAAATGCAAAAAGAGATAAAAAGGCTAACTGAAGAAAATAATAAATTACAATCAAATGTAATGGAATGTGAAGAAATGGAAGTGAATGCTACAATGAGACATCAAGAATCATTAAAAATAACCATATAAAAGAAAGAAAAAGAAGAAGAAAGTGTAAAATTCCTCACTGGAAAACAACTGACCTAGAAAATAGATTGAGAGAAAACCTAAAAATTATTGGCCTACTTGAAAACCATGATGAAAAAAAAGAGCCTAGATAACATCTTTCAAGAAATCAACAAGGACATCTGTCCCAATGCCCTAGAACCAAAGGGAAACAGAGATTGTATATTATATATTCTATATACATATATATATAATTATTATTCAGTATTGCATTAGAAATGTTAACTTCAGCAATAAGAAAAGAAAAAAAATTAAAGGAATTCAAGTAGGTGATGGGGAATTGAAATTATTACTCTTTGTAAGTGATATGATGATATACTTGAAGAATCCTAGGGAATCAACTTAAAAAAATTCTAGAAACTATTCACAATTTAATCAAGCTACAGGATGAAAAATAAATCCATATAAATCATCAGCATTTCTATGTTACCAACAAACCCAACAGCAAGAGATACAAAGATAAATTCCATTTAAAATAACTATAGATAATATAAATTATTTGGGAATCTACCTGCCAAGGCAAAATGAGCAACTAAAAATATGATTACAAAACAGTTTACACAGAAATAAGATCAGAACTAATCAACTGGAAGAATAACAAGTGCTCATAGGTAGGCAGAGCTAATATACATAAAATATCAATTCTACCTAAATTAATCTGCTTATTAAATGCCATAATCAGACTCTCAGAAAATATTTTGCAAAGCTAGAATAATTAATAATAAAGTTCATTTGGAAGGGAATTAATGAAAAAATTTCAAATGAATGTGGCCTAGTTGTACTAGACTTAAAACTATATTATAAAGCATCAATTTGGTACTAATTAAGAAATAGAGGTGTCAATCAATGGTATAGGTTAGCTTCAAGAAACAATAGTCAATGACGATAATAATCTTGTGTTTGATAAATCCAAAAGCCAAGTTTCTGGAATAAGAAATCACTATTTGACAAAAATTGCTGGGAAATTTGGAAATTGGTATGGCAGAAACTAGCGATTGACCCACACCTAATATCCTATACCAAGATAAGGTTGAAATGCGTTCATGATTTAAACATAAAGAGTGATATTATAAGCAAATTAGATGAACAAAGGATAGTCTAACTTTCAGATCTGTGGAAAAGAAAGGAATTTGGGCCAAAGGTGAACGAGTACATTTAGAATGTAAAGTGGATAATTTTGATTATGTTAAATTAAAAAAGTTTTGTAAAAAGAAAACCAATGCAGACAAGTTTAGAAGGGAAGCAGTAAACTGACAAAAACATTTTACATCCAAAGGTTCTGATAATGGCCTCTTTTCTAACCTATATGGAGAATTGACTCATTTTATAAAAATACAAGCCATTCTCTAAATGATAAATGGTCAAAGGATAGGGATAATTTTCAGATTAAGAAATTAAAACCTTTTCTAGTCATATGAAAAAATGCTCTAAATCACTATTGATCACAGAAGTGCAAATTAAGACAGCTCTGAGGTATCATTATACAGTCTCAGATTAACTAAGATGGCAGGAAAAGATAATGACAAATGTTGGAGGGGATGTAGAAAAACTGAGACACTGATACATTGTTGATGGAGTTGTGAGTTGATCCCACCATTCTGGAGAGCAATATGGAACTATGCTTAAAGGGCTATACTTTGAACTGTGCATACCCTTTGATCCAGCAATGTCTCTACTAGACCTGTATCTCAAAGACATCAAATGTTTGGGGTAGCACTTTTTGTAATGGCAAGGAACTGGAAACTGAATGGATGCCCATCAATTGGAGAATGGCTGAAGAAATTATGGTATATGAATGTTATGGAATATTATTGCTTTATCAGAAATCATCAACAGGATGATTTCAGAGAGGCCTGGAGAGACTTACATGAAGTCATGGTAAGTGAAATGAGCAGAACCAAAAGAACATTGTACATAGCAATAATAAGATTATACAATGATCAATTCTGATGAACGTGCCTCTTTTCAATAGTGAGATAATTCAGGCAAGTTTCAATGATCTTGCGATGGAGAGACATCTGTACCCAGAAAGAGGACTATGGGAACTGAAGGTGGATCACAGCTTATTATTTTCACTTTTTTGCTATTGTTTGCTTGCATTTTGTTCTTTCTCATTTTTTTTCCTTTTTTGATCTGATTTTTCTTGAGCAGCATGGTAATTATGGAAATATGTATGGAATAATTGCACCTGTTTAGCATATATTGGATTACTTGCTGTCTAAGGGAGGGAGTGAAGGGAATGGAGGGACAAAATAATTTGGAACACAACATTTTGCAATACTGAATGCTGAAAACTATACATATATTTTGAAGATAAAAAGCTATAAAAATCATTTGATACTAAGAAATGGAATAATGGATCTATAGAATAAGTTAGAACCATAAGACAATATATGTAACTATAGTAATCTAGTGTTTGCTAAACTCCAGGACTCCAAGAACTCACTATTTGACAAAAATTGATGGGAAAACTGGAAAATACTATGACAGAAACTAGGAATTGACTGACATCAAACTATACTAATATAAGGTTGAAAAAGGTTCATGATTTAGACATAAAGAGTGGTACTATAAGCAAATTAGGAATCCAAGGGATAGTCTACTTGTCAGATCTATGGAGACAAGAGGGATTTGTGGCCAAAACAAAGCCTAGAGACAATTATGCAATGCAAAATGGAAATTTTGATTACATTAATTTTTTTTTTGCACAAAGAAAGCCACTGTACCCAAGATTAAAAGGCAAGCATGAAGCTAGGAAACTTTTTTTTTAACAGTCAGTATTCCTAATTTATGTCCAAAGAAGACCCGGAACTCCTAATTGAACACAAGATAGATAATTTTGATTATATTAAGTTAAAAAGTTTCTGTACAAATAAAACTAATGCAGACAAGATTAGGAGGGAAGCATCAAATTGGGAAATCATCTTTACATTTAATGGTTCTGATAAAGGCCTCATTTCTAAAATACATAGAGAATGGTCTCATATATATAAGAATTCAAGCCACCCTTCAATAGATAAGTGGTCAAGGTATATGAACAATTTTCAGATGATGAAATTAAAACCATCTCTAGTCATATGAAAAGTTGCTCCAAATCACTATTTATCAGAGAAATGCAAATTAAGACAACTCTGAGGTACCACTACACACCTGTCAGATTGGCTAAAATGACAGGAAAAGATAACAATGAATGTTGGAGGGGATGTGGGAAAACTAGGACACTAATACATTGTTGGTGGAGCTGTGAATGGATCCAACCATTCTGGAGAGCAATTTGGAGCTATGATCAAAAAGTTGTCAAACTGTGCATATCCTTTGACCCAGCAGTGTTTCTATTGGGCCTATATCCCAAAGAGATCTTAGAGGAGGGAAAGGGCCCCACATGTGCAAGAATGTTTGTGGCAGCCCTTTTTGTAGTGGCTAGAAACTGGAAAGTGAATGGATGCCCATCAATTGGAGAGTGGCTGAATAAATTATGGTATACGAATGTCATGGAATATTATTGCTCTGTAAGAAATGACCAGCAGGACAATTTCAGAGAGACCTGCAGAGACTTGCATGAACTGATGCTGAGTGAAACGAGCAGAACCAGGAGATCATCATACACAGCAACAACAGTATTACATGATGATCAATTCTGATGGACATGGCTCTCTGCAACAAAGAATTGTCTCAAACCAGTTCCAATTGTTCACCGAAGAAAACCATATACACTCAGAGAGAGGGATATGAAATGTGGACCACAACATAACATTTTCATGCTCTCTATTGATATTTGCTTGCATTGTGTTGCCTTTCTCTGATTTTCTTTTTTTCTTATATATAGGATTTTTCTTGCACAACTTGTCAAGTATTTCAACATTATTAACATGTAGTGGACTTCCTGACATCTAGGGGAGGGGAGGGGACTGGGGGTAAAAATTGTAATGGAAAGCTTTGTAAAGATCAATTGTGAGGAACTACCCATACATATGTTATACAAATAAAAATCTTTAATAAAAAAACCAGTATTCCTAAAAAAGGGCTTCATTTCTAAAATATAGAGAGAACTGACTCAAATTTATATGAATACAATTAATTTTTCAATTGATAAATAAAGGATATGATAGACAATTTTCAGATGAAGAAATTAAAACAATTTCTAATCATATGAAAAAAATGCTTTAAATCAGTCCTGGTTAGATAAATGCAAATTAAGACAACTCTGAAATGTGATTTCACACCTCTCTTATTGGCTATGATGACGGGAAGAAATGATAATTTTGGAGGTGATGTGAGAAAACTGGGACATTATTGTACTATTGGCAGAGTTCTGAAGTGATCTATTTGTGGAATTATGAAGTGACTCGGCCATTCTGAAGAACAATTTGGAACTATGCCCAAAGGGTTATAAAACTGTACATATGCATAAAACTGCATATTCTTTGATCCAGCGGTACTACTTCTGGGTCTGTATCCAAAGGATTAGGACTCACACATGCAAAAATGTTTGTAGAGCTCTTCTTTTGGTAGCAAAGAATTGGAAAAAGAGTAGATGCCCACCTATTCCCCAATTAGTGAATGCCTGAATAAGTTGTGGTATAATGAAGATAATGGAATATTATTGCTCTATAAAAAATGATGAACAAGCTGGTTTTAGAAAGGCCTGGAAAGATTTATATGAATTGATGCTGAGTGAAACAAGTAGAACCAGGAATACACTGTAGACAAAAACAGCAAGAGTGTTGAAAGTCTGAAAGACTTGATTCTTCTCAGCAGCTCAGTGATCCAAACCAATCCCAATAGACTTTGGACAGAAAATGACATCTGTATCCAGAAAAAGAACTATGGAGACTGAATGAATATAAATCAACACATGTTATGTTCACTTTTTTCTGTTTTTTTTCTCTTCCATAGTTTTTCCCTTTTGTTCTGATTTTTCTCTTCCAACATGATTTATAAAGCAATGTGTATTAAAATAAATAAATACATTTAAAAAAACTGCATATCCTTTGATCCAGTTTCATCACTACTATATCCCAAAGGCATTATAAAAGAGGAAAAAGGACCCACAAGTGCAAAATATGTGTAGCAACTCTTTTTGTAATGCCAAGGAGCTGGAAAAATAGCTGAATTAGTTATGGTATATGAATGTAATGGAATATTATTGTTCTATAAGAAATGATGAGCAGGCTGATTTCAGAAAAGTTTGGAAAGATATGCATGAAGTGAAATGAGCAGAACTGAGAACACTGTACAAATTGCAACAAAATTACATGATGATCACCTATGATGGACTTGGTTCTTCTCAGCATTGTGATGATCTAAACCAAGTCCAATCAACTTCGGATGGAAAATTCCATCTGTATCCAGAGAGAGAACATGGACCCTAAAATGCATATTATTTTCATCTTTTTGTTTGTTTGTTTGCCTTTTCTTTTTTGTCTTTTTTTTTCCTTTTCTCCTTTGGTCTGATTTTTCTTGCACCAAAAAGATTGCATGCATTTAACCTATATAATTGTTTACTTACCATTTTGGGAGGGGGAGTGAAGGGAAAGAGAGAGAAAAATTTGAAAAATAAAGTCTTACAAAATGAATGTTGAAAATTATTTTTACATATATTTAAAAAATCAAATATTATTGAAAAATAAAAGGAGTTATTATTTTTTTTTCTGAGCCTCCACTCCAGCTATAGTTTTAGTATTCTCTTCTTATAGGTCCCTTATTTTATCCTCCAGATATAAAACATCATAAAATAATAAAAGATAAATGACTTGAAACTTCTGAACTAATAAGTAAGTAGCTTGCAATTGTCTAAAACTAAAATGTGATTGCACACTTATGGTGCACATGTCACTAACCTGGGAAGTCCTCATTTGGCAACTAGTAACTTGCATTTTCTCTTTCATTATTTAAATGTAAAGTTTCTGACATACTTTTTGACACAAATGGCACTAAATGCCATGCCATAAAGCTGTCTTGCATTTTTGAGATGTTCATTTTCTTTAACTTACCAAATAAATGATTAGTATCATTTTTTTCAAGTAATGGCATTCTGCAAAGTGTGGTAATATTTAGCAAAGCATTTCATTTTTCACATGAACATTTTCTCCATATTTAAATATTTTATTTATAGAGCACCTTTCAGATAAAGAAATCAGAACAGTTCAAAACTATTGCCTCATTTTTTTTCCTTTTATTTTTTGTGAGAGATAAAGGGACTGACATTCTTCATATAAGAAAGATGGAAAAATTTAGACAAAGAAAATATGGGACTCAGTCAAGCTCATATGGCTTGTCACAGGTGTAGTCAGTAATATCAATCTGTTGTTTCCATAAGATTGTTTAGATAGGACTAGAACTGGAATAAGAAAGACCTGAGTTTTACTTTCATCTCTGCCATTCTCCATGAAGTTTTAAAGATTTCTAAAAAAAAGCTTCTCTGACTCCCTTCACTCAGCATTCTTATCTCATACAATCTGATTGACCCCATAGTCTCTGATGCAGCTTCCTGGCAGAGAAGCATAAAGAATTCAGTCTTTTATAATCAGTACCTCTCAGATTTGGGTGGATGTTTGAAACTCCATAAGCCACTATAACCTGATGGCTGACTGACCAGAAGCAGTTTCCAGATGGAGATAAGGAGAGGGGCTAGTAACTGGAAGAGCCAAATGCCTCTTCATTTAAAAAAAAAATAATTGCTGTTGACAATGAAATGCTTCAAACCAGTTCCAATTGTTCGGTGAAGAGAGCCATATACACCCAGAGAGAGGGATGTGAAATGTGGACCACAACATAACATTTTCATGTTCTCTATTGAGGTTTGCTTGCATTGTATTTCCTTTATTGGATTATTCTTTCTTGTAGATATGACTTCTCCTGCACAAAAAATGATGCAATAACTATACATATATTTGATTTCTTAAGTATTCTAACATAATTATCATGTAGTAGCTATCCTGCCATCCAGGGGAGGGGTGGGGAGTAGGGGGGGAAATTTGTAACAGAAAGCTTTGTAAGGGTTAATGTTTAGGAATTACCCATACATATGTTTTGCAAATTAAAAGTATTAATAAAAAAATTAAAAAAATAATTGCTGTTGAAAGGCTCAGTAAATTTACTTTTTTTGTGTATAATGTTCAGTGATTTGTAACCATCTCATTTTGTCCCAATATCAATCGTAAACAAACAAGGTACTGATGTTAGTACACTTCCTACAATAGTTTTCTGATCAGATTGACAACATTTATCTACTTGAGAATGTGAGCCTAAATACATCAATTACTTCTTTTTTCATTTCTTCATTTAATTTTTCTTTCTTCTCCTTTTTTCTAAATCCTCTTCTCCTCTTGCTTCAGCTATTGTCTCCCTTATCTTTCAAGCTTCCTTTTTCTTTAGGTAACCATAAGTCCTAGATTTTGTAGAATATAATGGTTTTCATTTTTTCAACTTATATGGAAGAAAAAAATTTGTTATAGATTATGGCTGATGGGAGTATCAATTGGTAATGGGAGTATCATTTGTGGTCCTCTACATTGGCCACACATATATAGTCAGGGACCAAACTTATTAAGTGTTACTCATGACCAGAAAGTTTTCCATCAGGTAAAGATTTAAATTTATTTTTTTAAAGCCACAGAAATTCCATAAATATGTTTCCAAATATGTCAGGTTTCACTTTGGAAAATAAATTGTCCTTTGGAGTAAGACAGTATAAGACCATGTCAGCGAAGGAGTTTGTAGCTCACATCCCGTATTCCAGTTTCTTTATCAAATTACTGAAATTGAAAACATAATAACATAAGGGTAATTCATGTAGTGGGGTAGCTAGGTGGCACAGAGTTGAGAATCAGGAAAAAGAACCTCAACTTCCTGAGTCCAAATCTTGCCTCAGACACTTACCAGCTGTATGATCATTGGCAAGGCATTTGACTCTATTTGCCTCATTTTCCTCATCTGAAAAATGAGGTGGAGAAGGAAATGGAAATATGCTCCAGGATCTTTGCCAAGAAAACTGCAAATGGGGAAAAAAGAGTCAAAAACTATTGAAAAATGAGTGAACAATTCATATAGTATTTCATAACTACAAAATAATTTAAGATGCCCTAGCTTTTTTTGTTCTTTTTGTTTTTTGCTCATCAGAACAATGCTATGGTAGGTAGTTCAAGTATTCTTAATTTCATTTCAAATATACAAAAATTGGGGTACAGAAGCAAAATGACTGCAAAGTTCACAGAAAATGGTAGAGGTACAGCTAAAACCCATATCTTTCTTATTCATGTTCCAGTAAATTTTCAGTATATGATGCTGCATCTCATACAATTGTAAATAACCACTTCTATGTTCTCTTCCTTCTTCTCAAAAATACTTTAAGGGTAGGTAGGCTGCACAGCTAGAGTGGCTAGAATCAGGAAGATATGAATTCAAATATGTCCTCGGATACTTGGCACTTATTAACTGTGTGACCTTGGGCAAATGTATATTATTTTCTAAAAGCTTCTGAGTTAGAAAAGAAGGGTACCTAGCTGTCATTATGTACAGTAATACATGACTACTCTGAAGGATTTATGATGAAAAATCCTATCCAAGCTGAGAAGGAACTGTCTTGTGTCTGGTAGTTTCAATACAGATTGACCTATTCTCTCTCTCTCTGGTCTCCTGTAATCTTTTTCTTAGCAAATAGTATATATTATTATCTTTCTGGTTCATTAGCACACCCATTGCCCCTGCTGCTATTCAAGGCCCACATAAAGTGATGCTCTCTGCAGGCTATGCTCCAACTAGCTATCATACTAGCATTTTCCGACTTTTTTTCTATCTGCCTAAACTGTTCTGTACTGGACAAATTTTTTGTTCTCTTTTTTTTCATTCAGAGGAAAGTCTGGCAGTTGTGACCTTTATGACTTCACCTTGACTCTTCTTCCTTTATATGTTCTTATAATTTTGTTTTGTTTAGAATTATTCCCATTTTTAATCTACATGTCTTCTAATTCCAATTTTTGCCTTTTCCTTTCCCATTCCCAAATGTGTATGTTCGTGTGTGAGTGTATTCTTACTTTTTTTGCCCAGTTCAAATGAGAATGAGATTTAAACAATACCTTCACCCCTCCTTCCTGTTTGTATAGATGTCTACTTGTACAACATGACTATGTGAGATGATTTGCCCAACCTTCCTTTTCCTACTTCTCCCTTTCCTGTTCTATTCTTCCCATCCCAGAGTACATTTTTCTTCCAATATCTTTCCACTATTTTCTTAAGATGATCAAGACATAACACTATTATTCTGAGGCCTTGTTTAATTGGATTCTTTTTATGAATATGAATGATATGGATTAGAGAGAGCACATGTATCACTCATATTTGAATGTTAGTACTTTATTTTTGTTACATTTTTTATCTTTTTCATTCATGCTTATGTTTTATTAAATTTCCCCTCACCGTTGTGTTTGCATTTTAAAGTTTCTCAATAGTTCTGGTCTTTTTTATTAAGAATGCTTGGAAGAAAACAAAACTAAACAAACAAAAAAGAATGCTTGGAAGTCTTCTAATTTACATATTTTTTTTTTCTTCTGTAGCATTTTATTCTGTTTTACTGGATAAATTCTTGGGTATAAGCCCACATCCATTATTTAGAATGTGATTCAAAGTTTGTGCTTTTTTATACTCTTTTGGAATGAGATATTTCAAGTCTAGATTTTTATAGCAGAGGTTATTAAATCATGGGTGATCCTGATTGTTGCTCCTCAATGTCTGAATTTCTTCCTCAGTGTTTTCAACAATTTTTCTTAGGTCTGGAAACTATGTATCTTGACCATGATGTTTATGGGTATTTTGATTTGGCAGTTTTTTTTTTTGGGGGGGTAAATTTTTTCTATTTCCACTTTGTCCTCCAATTTAAAAATATCTTGGCAGATTTCTTTTAAGATTTCTGGAAATATAATGTCTTGGCTCTATTTTTGGAAAGGTGACCTTTATATATTTATTACTGTTTTTTCACTTCCATCAATTTTCCCAGTCTTTGGTTTTGGTCATGAGATAACTTATATTTTCTTCTACTTTTTTTTTCAATCTTTTGATTTTTGATTTTAATTTAATGGTTCCTTTTTTCCCCTGATCTGAATTCTTGAAATTCCTGACCTGATTTGGGTCTGTGAAAGAGTAGACTACTGCTAGACTCAGTCACTATTAGCCAGCTGTAAAACTCTAAAACTCTATTGACTCAAAGATGAATTGTATACTTTCTTTTGGTCTGAAATTCTGACCCTTGTTAGCCTTCTTTATGCTGGCCTAGATGCTGAAAGTGATATCCTGCTTCCCCTTGGTTCTGAATCACACTATTGCTACTGCTACACTTTTCTTAAATTCCTCATACACAACCAAGTATCTTTCTACCTACAAAATCACTCCCCTGCTCAGGTTTCATTTCTTACTTCAATCTAGATGTGACATGGGATTGGTTAGTGGGCAACAAAGTTACTAATTTGCAACTGTGCCCATCATGATTCATCAGTAAAAGTCTGGAATTCTTTGTTTACATATGGGAAATTCTCCAGCTCTTGTGGGCACTTTTTCCAGGATGCTGAATTGTTGCACTTGATTTAATCACATACCTCTCTGTTTTTCTTATGCATATTTGATTTGCCCAAAAGACTCATTGTGACTTATTATGGATTTTTAGGATTCAATTTGTTGAATTTTCTAAATCTATCTGGAGGAATTTGTGGGTGGGAGCTTACCTCATTACTTCCTATCACTCCATCATCTTGCCAAAGCAAAACATAGTGATTTTTTTCTGATTTTGGTGTATTTTATTCATGTCCATATGTGCTTCCACCTATTTCTATCTAGTTATTTTTTTCTTTAATCTAGTTTTTTTAATTTTAATTTTTTATTTTTTTAAAGCTTTTTATGTGCAATGGGTAATTTTTCAACACTGACCCTTGCAAAGCCTTCTCTTCCAAATTTTTCTCTCCTTTCCCCCAATCCCTCCCCTAGATGACAGGTAGTCTAATGCCTAATACATGTTAATTAAAAACATAGTGATTTTGATGGTAAAGATACTAATTATTTGTGATATTGAGAAAGATGTAAAAATAAAAATATTATATCTGTTTATGAATTCTTAGGCCCTAAGACATAAAAATTAAAATGTTGCTGAATGAAAGATATAGACATAATTGTATATAATTTTCTATTTAAAAATTTGTCATTTTTTCATTCCTTTTTTTCAAATATTCTTTCTGGTACATTTACCTAAGTCTTAAAAAGCCAAACAAGTTTTTGTGCAAATAAATTTGGTTTTCTTTTAAGCACAAAGATGTTATTCCATCTGATGCTTATATAAAACTCCGTATTTTCACTACCTTTAAATACAATATAGTGTCTCTGTTTTCTTTCTTGACTATCTAATTTTTGACCCAAAAGATTTTTACTTATGCTCCCAAAGCTGGAATGAAATGAGAATCACTTATTATAATTTTTTAGTGAGTTAGACCACAAAGCCCTACTCTCTGTTCTGCTACTAACTATGAATGCATTTCAGACTTTACTGTCTCTACCTTTTTCAGAAATCCAGAATTGTCATCTGACCTAGTAAATCTAAGCTTCTCTGATCTTTGTCATTCACAATACTGTTGAACAGCTTTGACTGGTCATCATTCTTAGCCTTTTTATATGAATTTCTGTTGAATTTTTATAAGTTGTCTCTCCCTAATTAGAATATCAATTCCTTAAAATTAGATACTATTTTACCTTTTTTATTTATATTAGAGCTTAGTGTAATGTTTGGCATATGATGAGCTCTAGATAATGGCTTTTAAAAGTCATGCCATTATAAGACAACAACAAGCCCATGTGTACTCTTGTTTTTTAAAAACCTTTATTCTATAAATAAAATCAATAAAACATATTCAAATATATACATTTTATGAATGATTTCTTCCCCTTTCCTAGTTTGGATCCTGATTTATTATAAAATCACTCATGGAGAAGTATGTGATACCAAATTAAGATGGGCACAAAATAGATGTTTTTCCTTTTCATTTTAATAATCAAAACATCTATGAAACCAAGAGTAATTGCAGTATATATACTCCAATTCCACCCAACCATCCCTTCAAGGTATTGTTTTTTTTTTTTTTGGAGCAGTAAATCCAAGTAATCCTATGTGACAGGATTAGTCTCATCTATTCCTGTATTCCCTGGCCAATAGGCAATAACTTTGGGAAATTCAGGAGATATCTTAGGAGTAGTTTCACAAATTAGTTCAATATTAGTGTGAGTGTAGAACTATATATATCTAAAGTGGAGCTAAATATGTCTCCATTCTTCTTCACAACATCTATACAAAATATTTTTAAGAAGGGAAGCATGATCTAAATAATAATGTGCTATTTTATGGAATAAAATATCCTTAGAAAGGCACATCAGCCACTCGATGTAAATGGGGTATCCAATTAATTTATATTCCCTAGCCAGTATATTGCTCCATTAGGTAGCTTCTGCATTATATAGGAGGTAGAAAACACTCCGCTGCCAAATCAAGTAATAGAAATGGGAACAATGTCAGAGGAAATTATGGTAGGTGAATTTTTAGTAGTAAATGTTTAGTAGTGAGTCATTGGTTTCACAGAAGCAGAAAATCTGCAACCAGTAAAGATGTGTTGGGACTTTCAAAGGAAATGTTTGAATCTGACTTGATTCATCAGTGAAAGTAATAATGTGATCCCATGTAAACTATGGGGTAATATCATGGCCAACGTGTACCATAGATGAGGAAGGTGGTTCATCCCAGTTAAGGCACAAGCAAGTATATTATCATTCCAAATGAAAGTGGGTAAAGTCCCAGGGTACTGATAGACACGTATACTGAACATGTTGAATGTGAACATGTGTGAATGTATGTATGTGTCTCTGTAAATACACATTTGTGTAGACACATATACATACACATGCACACATATTTTCCCTAAGCAACTCACAATTTCAACCAGAAGTCACCTTCCCATATAACTTCTTGGCAATATAGGAACTGGCTAAGTTCCCTTTGAACAAAACTGTGAAAGTAGCACAGGTATAATATACTTCTGTGATAAGTCAGTAATATAGGGTGTTTTTTTCCTAAGTAAAAACAAACTTGGCACAATGATCTCCTTGAAAGAAACAACAACAAAAATAAAATCTTCACTAAGTAAACTATTTTAAAACATGATCTACTGAATAGTTTAATCAAGGTCCAAACTGATTCAAGTGAAAGACTATTGGCAGAGGCCCAACTGACTGTAAAAAAGTAAATACTAGACAATCTTTGTTTAAAGCTCAGCACACTGGGAAAAGCCTGGCTTCAGGGCCTGATTTAGTGATTCCATCACTAGATTCTGCATTGATAGCTGGTATCATTCCATTGATCATCACTACAATCTGTAAACTAGGTGCTCGTGTACATGCACCCACCTCTACCCCCTTCACACATATCCTTCCGGGTAGATGAAAGATAATGGTGGTTCATCGACCAAGACAAATTTTCCACTGGGGTTGAGCCTCTGAAAAATTCAGCAACAAATTCATGAACATCTATGGTACCCTAGGGACATATTTTGGGTGGATCTCAGACATACTATTTCCACTCAGTAATAAAAAGGCTGCCGGCAATTCCAATCTAATAAAAATCAAAGGCAGATAACACATATGCCTGATGAGACTTATTACATGCATGCCAGGTGACAAATACCTTAAGTCTTCCAATTACATCAGGCTCTTTGCCTAAATAGACATGTTATGCTTTTTTCATAGTGTCTTAAGCCTGATACTGCTTGAGGTCTAACACAAGAGAGAAAGCTTTATTTGTGATGATAATTGGGGAATAATAAAATTGACAGGTATAGGATGTTTTGGCACTAAATCACAAATTTCTATAAATTGCATAAATTTTGTGAAAAGGGTATAGAACTTTTATGGAATGTAGAATAAACTGATTTTTCCCACTGACTGCTGAGGAATATTGCTATGAGCAATGAATGCTGAACTTTGGCCATATTTACCACTCAGATTCAATCCAAGTTTATGGATGAACTTATAAACTGCAAGGCCTTCTAAGAAGACTCCTTTCAGAAAAATGTCATTGATGCTTGGATGAATTGAGATATTGGTTTTCCAGAGATTCTGGAGGTCTGTAATTGATAGAGAGGACTGAGTTTCAGTCTTTTAATGTATCTTCATGGTCACTTAAGTACAAACCAGCTAGGACACAAAAAGTTGGAGCTACTCCCTCATGCTTATGAATACAGTCCAGCAGACTGAACAATACTGTGTAATTCTACTCTACTGATAAGTTTTTATTTTTGCCATGTATGAACATCCCTTCCATATTATAGATGACTTTTCCCATGCTTTGACTAAGTAATCATCTTTTTTGTCATCTAGTAGATAAACTTTAGGTTTCTTATTTCCAATCTAAATGGCCAATGCTGAGTTAGGTTTAGCTCACAACATCCCTCAAACCATCTATACTAATCTCCTTTCTTCTGAATTCATCAGGGTTTTCATGGAAAAGCATGTTCACAGAACAAACCAGAGGAGATTTTAATATTTCATTCATGCCCAATATATTATTATGGTAATAAATGGCCTTCAAATTTTAGGTAGAAAAAATAGCATAAGGCCAACATGATCCACCCTGTGTTACTGGTCCAGAAGACAAGACTGAGGCAACAGGGTTCTAAAATTATAGAAGGCAGTGTATCATGTGGAGTAGTAGCCTGATGAGCAGTGCTACTGATTCAGATGGTGAGCTTGTGGACAGTTATTTTACGTGGAAATCAAACTTCTACAAGTCAGGCAAGAATATTTGTTTTCCTTCTACTGGTTGTTAGTATAGATTCATACTAGGGCTGACAGTAAGTCCTAGTTCTGGCTCATTGCTCAGCAACCACCAAAACAAATCCCTGTAGGGGCGAGAACCCTAGAAGTAAAGCCAAGATATCCAAGAACTGAGGCAATGCTAACAATTTTTTCCTTAGGTTAATCACACTTTTGGATTTCTCTACCCCGTAACAGCCAGGAGACTTAGGTAGATAGCAGTTATTCTCATCTTAAGGTTTTCCTTCACCAAAACTGAGAATAGCATGCATTAAGGAATCCATATATGCTTAGGACAGCAGAGAAAGGTAAGCTGGCTTCCTGAAATCTAAGGTCTGATTATTATTAAGGGCAGCAATGGATGAAATGTGATAAAAATACAGGGAAATATTTTGTTCAGTAAGAATACAATCTCCCGACCAGTATTCCAGATAGTTTTCATTATCTCATTAGACAATGGAATTTCAGAGATCTGTATCACTTGGAAGCATATATTGGATCCAGTAACATGTTGAGTTCTGTTGGTCTTGAAACTGATTCTATATAAGTTCTATATAACTTTGCTAGGTATGGAAGGAAGCTAGAGACACCTTATAAACTTTTGCTCCAATCATCATTATGCAATAATTATCCCATGAGTGAGTGTTTTCTAAGAAGATGTAAACATAATTTGTTCAAGCTATGCAAAATTAGTAGGCAATGACATTTTTTTCCATATTATTTTCTCTACTATTCCTTTTGTTGGGGGGGGAAGAAAATATTATTTTTATTTATTTGTTTTTACACATGAAACTGAAAATCTATAATGTATAACTTGCTCTTTTTAAAATTTATAATAAAGCTATCATGTAAATTTCTTTTTTTTCATCTTTTTCTTTTGATGCAAATAGTGTCTTTCTTCATATGTCCTTTATAGTTAATTTGGTTATTTATAATAATCAAAATGACATTCATTCAAAATAATTTTTAAAATGATATAGAAATAAAACAATTCCCCAAAAACAAGAGATAGAGAACAAAGTCAAATACAAAATGGATATTTTTGATTACACTAAATTAAAACTTTTTTGTGTAGATAAAGTAAATGTAGACAAGATCAGAAGGAAAGAAGAAAACTAGGGTAAAAATTTTATAAGTAATTTCTCAGATAAAAATAAAAAATTTCTCATTTCAAATATAAAGAACACTGTCAAGTCTTTAAGAATACAAATCATTTGCACAATGGATAAATGGTCAAAGAATATAATCAGACAGTTTTTGAATGAGTAAATAAAATAATTTACTATCATAAAATGGATTAAATCATTATTGATTGAAGAAATATAAATGGAAACAACCTTGATATCATTTTATACTTATCATATAAATTAAAATTATTAAAAGGGAAATGGCAAATATTGGAGAGGTTGTGGAAAATGTGGGACTCTAATTTATTTTTGGTGGAATTGTGAACTGCTCCATCGTACTTGATCTCTTTCCAAAGCAACAGCAATGAGGAACCTTTGTGCTAGGTGGGTTCTGAGATATCCTCAACTCCAGCCATGGGACTTCAATTTCTGGATAGTGTAGGGAGTCAGAGGTCTGAGTCCAGGAAGATTGAGGGAACCTCTGTGAAAAGGTATGGCAGTCCCACTTGTGCTGAGACACAGCACATATGAGAGGGAACCAGCACACTCCCAGTGAGTATAGAGGCCATGAGACAAGGTAGCTATTGACTGCAGGTACTTACAGTCTGGTGGAATTCATGGTTTGGGGTTCTAGGACCTAGAGGAGAGAGATGAAATTAAACCAGAGGCACCATCCCTCCCATCCCAGGACTAGAAGTGAATACACTAAAAAGTTCTTATTCAAAAAAAAAATCACTAGGCAAAGGAGAAAAAATCCACCTATGGAAAGTTACTGTGGTAAAGATGGGATCCATCTTTAGAGGAGGACAAATAGTGACATTTAATCGCTAACCACCCAGAAAAAATTCACAGAAGAACTTACAAAACACTTCAAAATCAAATGAGAGATTGATGAAACACTTAAAAAAATAAGAATAAGAAAAATCTGATAGAAATAAAATTATGAAAAGAAAATTGACCAATTAGCAAAGGAACTTCAGAGTCTTTAGAGCAGAAAATAGGTCTTTGAACATTAGAATTGGGCAAGGGGGAAGCCAGTGAAGTTATGAGACCAAGAAATAGTAAAACAAAATAAAAAGAAGGAAAAAATAAATGAGAATGTGAAATATCTTATAAAAACAATAGATCTGGAGAACAAATAAGGGAAAAAAAACATAAAAATAATTGGGCAGCTTTGAAAGCTATGACCAAAAGAGGAACTTGGTGCAATAAAACAAGAAATAATCAAAGAAAATTGTCCTGAAGTGATAGAAAAAAAATCACTGATTACTACCTAAAATAGATCCTACAACGAAAACACAGGAACATCATTTAAAAAAAAAATAAGCTTTTTATCATTCAAAATACATGCAAAATAATGTTCAGCTTTTACCCTTACTAAACCTTATCTTGCAACTTTTTCTCTCTTTCCCTTCCCCCTGCTCTAAAATGCAAGTAATGCAATATAGGTTAATTATGTACAATTCTTCTAAACATGTTTTTACATTTTTTATGCTGAGTAAGAAGAACAAGATCAAAAGGGGAAAAATAGGAGAAAGAAAAAAAAACCGAGGAAACTAAAACAACAAAAATGGTTAAAATAATATTTGATTTGCATTCTTTTCCATAATCCTCTCTCTTTCCATCAAAAGTCTGTTGAAATTGCCTTGAATCACCTTATTAAAAGAACCAAGTTCATCATAGTTGATATCACATTATTTTGTTGTTGCTATGTACAATCTTCTCTTGGTTCTACTCATTCACTTTCCATCAGTTCATGTCTCTCCAAGCTTTTCTGAAATCAGGCTGCTCATCATATTTATAGAAAAGCAATATTTTATTACATTAATATAACATGACTGATTCAGTCATTCCCCAACTCGGCTTCCAATTCCTTGCCACTACAAAAAGGGCTGCTACAAACATTTTTGAACATGTGAGTTCCTTTCCGTTTTTTATGATCTTTTTGGGAAACAGACCCAATAGAGACACTGCTGGATCAAAGAGTGCGAACATTTTTTTTAAACATACTTGCAAATTGCTCTTCAGAATGGTATATCCTACCAGGTAATAGTGCATTGTCTTGGTAATAAGTTTCTGAAATCTTTTTGCTAACTTTTTCTTTCAAGATTTCTGTGCCAATATTCATTAGAGGAAATGGCGTATAATTTGCTTTCTTTGTTTTGGTGCTTCCTGGTTTAGTTATCAGCACCATATATTTGTCCTAAGAGGAATTTGGTAGGATTCCATCTCCCCCTATTTTTTCCAAATAGTTTTTTAATTTTTTAAAATTTCATCAGTTCTTTAATTGTTTGGTAGAATTCACTTGTAAACTCATCAGGCGCTGGAGATTTTTCCTAGGGAGTACATTAATAGCTTGTTCAATTTCTTTTTCTACAATTGGGCTACTAAATATTTTCTTTCCTCATCTATTAATTTGGGAAATCTATTTTTTGTAAGTACTCATCCATTTCATTTAGATTAACAGATTTATTAGCATGCTATTGGGCAAATAATCTCCTAATTATTGATTTCATTTGCTCTTCCTTGGTGGTAATAAACGTTTTTTATTTATTTCATTTTTGATACTGGTAATTTTCTTCTCTTTCCATAATTAAAATAATCAAAAGTTTATCTACCTTGTTTTTTTCCCCCCACAAAACCAGCTCTTAGTTTCACACAGGAGCATCATTGCTAAATTTTGAAGTCCTCAGATCAAAGAGAAAATTTTACAAGCAAAAAAAAAAAGTTCAAGTATGCAGGAACTATAGTTAGCATGACACATAAGACCTATCAACAGTTATAATAAGACCACAAGTCTTGGAATACTATGTATAATCAATGAAAAGAACTAAAGTTGTGTCTAAAAATATTATGTCCAGCAAAATTAAGTATAATACCAAATGAAAAAAAGGGCATTCAGTGAACTGATAGATGCTCAGGATTTTGTTGCAAACAAATAGGAACTCAATAAAAAAATTGACATTAAAAGAGCCAACATCAAAGATTAATGTCAAGGGACTCAGTAAGGACAAACTTTGTTATATACATGGAAATGTAAATAATATGTCTAAGATTGTCATTAGTAATTGGGGTAGGCTGAGTATGATGTGACTCTAAAAATCAAAATCATCTAGGAAAAGGTAAAAATAATTATGCTATATGAATGAGGTTATGGGAGCAATAACTAACACAGAGGAATAACATGAGGGAGGAGTGCCAGTAGTTCTGAAATCCTACTCACATAAGGAATGTGTTAAAGAGGAAACGATATGCAAACACACACACACACACACACACACACACACACACACACACATGCACACACATCCCTAGAAGGATAAAATATCTATAAAGAATTAAGAGGGAGAGGGAATAGGAAAAGATAGGCAGAGAAGGGTGTGTAAATCAATTGGAGTGGAATAAGATTATGTAGATGAATGGGAATGGGATAAAGAGGGAGGGAAATTTTGTGGAGAGAGAATAAGGATGAGATCCCTGTGACTGGGAGTACATTAATTAATAGCAAGACAAATTAGTGGTTAGGAGTAGAAGACTTATCAGGAATAAGAAACAAAAGAGATATACACAAACACAATAATAATTTTCAGGAGTGTACATTTTTAGAAAAAAAAAGTATGGATAATAGTTATTGATCTCAGACAAAGTCAAAGTTTAAAAAAAGATTGAATCAAAAGACAGAACTCTACATTGGAAATCAGGATATTAAGATTGTTTTAAACGTATGTGTACACGTGTACCTGTGTGTATGTATGTAGGTGAATGCGTGTTTATTATGTAAGCAAACATAAATATATCCTTGTTTAACTGTAACCTGCTAATAGAGTAAGCTGGAGTAGAGAAGGGTGTGTAGATTAATTGAAGAGGGATATGGTGTGTTGATTAATGAGAAAGGGTTGGGGGAAATGATAAGGAAGGGATTCTTGAGACTGGGGGAGGTTAAGTAATAGCAAGGTGAGCTAGTAGGTAGAAGTAGAAAAGTTAGCAGAAATAGGAAACAAGAGGTATACACAAATATAATAAAATGACAAGAGTAGGATTTATCAAAAAAAATTGGGGGTAATAATCATTGATCTAAAAGTCAAAGTTAAAAAAGATTAAATCATACATAACAGAACTATCAATTACATGCCAGCCATGTATGTTCATACACACATGTATATAATGTGTGTGTGTATTAATGTATGTATATAGGTGTTTATATACCTGTGTGTATGTATGCATAAATATATCAGTACTTAATTATAGCCTGTTTGGGGAAAATAGGAAGGAAGAAAGGGGCAAAAAATAAGGTAAAAACTGTACAGCAGAGCAGAAAAGAAAACCTACAAAAAAGCAAAGATGGACAGTTCTGAAAATAGTATCTCCTATTATATATGCTTTCTTGAAATGGAAATTTATTGTTACATATTTTGAATTCTCTCACATTCTGTTGTACACATGACAATATTTTCTTTTTTCTTTTTTTCTTTTAGTTATTTTTTCTATTTTGCATTTGTTTTAAATAAAGTACTGAAGCTTGCTTAACAAAATTTTTGTTAGATTTTTGCTCTAGCTTTGAAAAGAAAAAACAATTTCCCTCAGTGGTAGTATTTGGTGATATTGGGTAATAGTAAGGGACATTTGAAGATTGCATACGTACTCTCTTCTAAAACCTAAATATTAATATTGAGGGCCCCTTCTCTATGGCAAAGAATATAAATTAAGTTAAGATGCCATCTGTAGCTCCTTTTGCTATAAAATGTTTAATTATAATTTCCTTCGCTAATGCCTTTAGCTTTTCAAGTACAGAGAGTATATCTATGAGACCCCAGAACACAGTAAGTGATAATCTAGAGAGACACCTGTGCAGTTAGCATTCTTATATATTTGTTTCTTTTAAGTTCTTCTCCCCCTTCTCAGGTGCTAGTGCCTTCATTTCCTAAGATATGCTTCCATTTATTGTCTCTATTTATCATTTGGATCCTAGATTCTTTCTTTAAAATCCTAAGTAGGATACTTCAAGTTAGTTGACATATCCATGGTAGTTTATTTGATGTTGCTTCTCTGGTTTAAGGTTTATTGTAAAACAAAAACACACATACATATATGTATACACACACATACAAATACATTGGAAAGGAATTCAATTAAGCAAAAGATCTGGCAACTTGGCTAATTAGATAATGATTAAATGAGCTTAAATGTCAAATTTTATTATCTATTTGTTTTATAAAATATATACTTTCTGGCCAGTTGGAATATAGGAAGAATTTTCAGTTTTCTTTGTATTTTCACTACTTAGCAAAGTATATGACAGTGTATAATGATTTCTTTTTAAAATTAATTTATTATTTAACAGGCTGTCATTCTCAATCTTAAATGACAAATCCTTATTTGGTATGTTAAAACTATCACCTGAGGATACAAAAATTCAGTATTCATGAGAAAATATTTTCTTTTAAATAAGAATTAAGAATGTTAAGAATAACACATCTCAAACAATGCTACAAAGAAATAATAATGAAAATAAGTTATTCCTGGTTAAGAAATAGAGATTATAGCAATATTTCAAATAATAATGAGAATAATTTATATTATTGCTTTATCCCTGATCATAATGGGAATGTTTCTAATTAGTGGCTTAAATGAGTTGTATGATTTATTTTTCATCAATAAATAATATTTTAGTTCCAGTGGTGTGTAATGCACAAGTTTCTTTGGGTTAGAGTTAGGAAAAATTACATCCAAATACAGTTTTTGTCAATTAACAAGCTGGGAAATTTTAGGCAAAACAACCCCTCAGATTCCAAAAGCCTCAAGAAATATCTCTTTCTAGATATCTTGGGGAGGGCAAATTTCCTAAACACATTTACTTAAGAGGTATGTTCAAATAGTGAACCATACTTGGTTTACAATATCAATGTAACCCTCTTTACATATCAATGGTTCTGCCTGTGGCATGCTTTTTTTGTTTTTGTTTTGTTTTGTTTTGATCATTAGTAAAAACAAAATGCCCCAAAATAGCTCACTCTATGCATCACACCACTTTTATATGCTTGAGAAGGGAAAATTTCTAGGCATATCTAGTATATGTGCTAAGTAAGTAAAACACAGTCACTTTACTGTTTGATCACAATTGAATACATTCACTCAAGTTAATAAAAATTGATTATTTTATTGATGTGGAGAAAAATAAAGATGAAAGGATTGAAGCAGTAAATAGTTTAACATAGAAACAGTCTTAATTCTCTCAAGCAGAAGAAACAAAGAGAAAGGGAAAGTGATATGATGAAAGCAAAACACCTGGTGCCTTGAATTTTATCTAGGAAACAATTCATTAATGATAATATTTAATTTTCCATTCTGATTTTTGGTTCCTTTCTGCCTCTGGTTTATAAAGACAGAGACAAAAACACACAAGAGTACAGGTGTTTTTTTGTTTTTGTTTTTTGTTGTGGTTTTTTCTTATGCTTCTAGAGATTGAAAGCTAAACATTGGAGAAAGTTAACTTGTTATTGGCTATTGTTAAGAGATGTCAAATAAATAAATAAAAATCACCTAAGGACAGGTGTAGATGAAATATAATGAAATTATTGAACTCCGGTTACTTCAGGTATCTGAAAAGTCTTGATTTTGCCCATCCCTAAATGACCATAAGTTTCTTCTGTTCATGTTTTTGAAGTAATTAAAACTTTTCTTAATCCTAATGTATAAAAAAAGACCAGCATTAACTTTTGTTGATATTTATATTGCAAATGTACATATGTAGATGTTTATTTTTATGTATGTCTATGCGTGTCTCAGAAAGAGAGATAGAGACAGAGATAGAAAGACTGAGAGAACAAACTGAATCTAGGAGCTATCTACTCTGATCAAGGCAATGATTAAATTCAATTCCAAAAGACTCATGATGAAAAATTCTATCTACCTCTATAAATAAAAATGATAAATTCTGAGTGTACATTGAAGCATATTTAAATTTTTCTTTTTCTTTTTCCTTTTTTTTGCAACATGGATAATATTGAAATATATTGTGCATGGTTTCACATGTATAATTTATACCTTTTGAGACTCTACTTTTCTCCTCTCTAAAATTAAGACATTTGATTATATGATGTATGAGACATTTTCCATTTACAAATCTATGATTGCAGAAAATATATAATTTTTTTAGAGTGGAAAATTAATGAAAATTTGAACTATTTCATCATTTTCATTTTATTTAATTTTATTTGCAAAGCATATGTATGGGTAATTCTTCAACATTAACCCTTACAAAGCTTTCTGTTACAAATTTTTCCCCCCAACTCCCCACCCCTCCCCTAGATGGCAGGATATCCACTATGTGTTAATTATGTTAAAATACGTGACAAATCGAATATATGTATGCATATTTCCACACTTATCATTGTTGTTCAAGAAAAATCATATCGACACAAAAGACATATCAGATAAAGGAAACACAATGTAAGCAAACATCAATCAAGAGTATGAGAATGTTATGTTGTGGTCCACATTTCACCTCTCTCTCTCTGGGTGTATATGGCTTTCTTCAGTGAACAATTGGAAGTGGTTTGAAACATTTCATTGTTGAAGAGAGTCATGTCCATCAGAATTGATCGTCATATAGTATTGTTGTTGCCGTGTATAATGATCTCCTGGTTCTGCTCATTTCACTCAGCATCAGTTCATGCAAGTCTCTCCAAGCCTCTCTGAAATCATCTTGCTGGTCATTTCTTATAGAACAATAATATTCCATAATATTCATATACCATAATTTATTCAGCCATTCTCCAATTGAAGGGCATCTATTCAATTTCCAGTTTCTAGCCACTACAAAAAGGGCTGCCACAAACATTCTTGCACATGTGGGTCCCTTTCCCTCCTCTAAGATCTCTTTGGTATATAGGCCCAGTAGAAACACTGCTGGGTCAAAGGGTATGCACAGTTTGATAACTTTTTGAGCATAGCTCCAAATTGCTCTCCAGAATGGCTGTATCCGTTCACAACTCCACCAACAATGCATCAGTGTCCCAGCCCTCTCACATCCCCTCCAACATTCATCATTAAATTTTCCTGTCATTTTAGCCAATCTGACAGGTGTGTAGTGGTAATATTTCATCATTTTCAATAAGAATGATAATGATATGTACCACACATAGTGGCTTAAATTTTACAAGGCATTTTATATGTTAATTTATTTGATCCTAATAACAACCCTATATAGATGGTATTTTATAGATAATGATACTGAGGCTGAGATAGATTATTATTTACTCAAGTTCATAGAGCTTTCAAATATATTAGACTTTAGATTTGAAGTGATCTTTCTTGACATTAAATCTAGACTTTTATCCATCATGCCATCTGAGCTTCATTTTTGAGATAGCTCATATTATAATAAATCTTTTTCTCTTGTTACATTAAATCTTCCTGCCTTTTGTTGATTGGTTTATATTTGCTCTTTATTCTTTCTCCTAGGATTATCAAGTCTTTAGTCTCCCATAACAAATTTTATCTCCAACTTCATATCCTGTGAGTATCATTAATTCAACCTAGCCAAAACAGAAAGCTTTCCCCACAAACTCTTAACTTTAAAATTTCACCTGAGGGCACAACTAGTGTTCCATTCTAGTAGGATTTTGACTTCAGCATCAGCTTTGATACATAATTTTTTTTCACCCACTCATATTTAATTAGTTGTCTCTTCACATAATGATCATTCTAATTCAAGGTCTCATTGCAATAGTCTCCTAATTGATCTCCTTTATTTTAATCTTTTGTTTTTCCAATCCTTTTCTTTCATCCAGCTGTCAAGTTGATAATATAAAATAATTCATTAAACCATGGGACTTGCCCTAATAAAGAAGCTCACAAAGCTACTTTTTCCCACTATGATAAAATATGTACACTTCTGTTTGACTTTTCAAGCCCAATACAATCAAGTTTCAGCCTATAATTTAAAGATTATAATAAATTATTTTTCTGACCTTCAGGGCATGAGAAAACTGACTTGCCTGTTGCACCCTGTATACAACTTTGAATGCTTATCCATGTGCTTTCTAAACTATAGCCCTCATCTCTGCTTCATAAATACTCATTTCCTTCAAAGCCTAGTTTAAAGTGTCTAGCAGACCTGTAATAATACCATTCCATTTTCTGCACTTTTCTTCTTTTTTATGAGTCATTTCAATCATGCCTGATTCTGCATGATCCCATACATCATATAATTTTCTTTTTTTTAATTTTGTAAACTTGCTATTCTTTTTATTAAAGCTTTTTATTTGCAAAACATATGTATGGGTAATTCTTCAACACTGACCCTTACAAAGCTTTCCATTACAAATTCCCCCCCCAGCCCCCACCACTCCCTTAGATGACAGGAAATCCATTACATGTTAATTATGTTAAAATATTTGACAAATCGAATATAACATTTGTGGTTTTCTTGGCAAAGACACTAGAGTGGTTAGCCATTTCCTTCCCTAGCTCATACCATGGGTAAGAAAACTGACACAAATAGAATTAAGTTACTTGCCTAGCAGCACATAGCTAGTGTCTGAATTCAGACTGAAACTCATGAAGTTGAATCTTCCTGATTCCAGATCTGGTGCCTGGTCCATTAAACCACTTACCTGCACCTGAAATGGTGAAGAAGTAATGAATGAATGAATGAAGGAGTATTCTCTCTGCTAGTAGAGAGAACAGGTGATTTATATCATATCAGTTATCCCTAGTTTTTCATGGTTGTAAATCCCACTCATTTATATATTTTTTTGTTATAGGAGCAATATCATAACTACTTTCACTAACCCAGGGTAGATATTGATTGATTGATCAGAGGATATGAGTTCCAACATCAATGACTAGAAGGAAGGAAATATAGATCCAGTTCACAGGAATGATAGCAGAGGGGTCCATATCCTTTCCACCAGAAGTTCTAAGATTTAAGCCTTATCCCATAAACAGCAGTGTTTAGTGGTCAAAGTTGTGACAACTAATAATAGTGGACAATGGATCAGCTCCTAGAAATCCCAAGGCAGAAGAGTGTATGCTATCAGAAGGAAATTTTTTAAACCATTGATTAGTTTAATGTAAAATTGATTAGCTACTCCAAATTATTGCAACTAAAAGATCTAGTACATGGAACAACTCCCGTTCAGGGATGATTTGGAGAACTAAAGATAGGCATTATTTATGGCAATAAAAAAGGATTTAAAATATTAACAGTGATCAGAAAATGTATGTAAAAGTACATAAAGACAGGGGAAAACATACGGACAAGTCTAGTATAAGGAGAGAAGGCTCATGTCTTTGATTCTGCCAGCCTGATCATTTCTAGTAGTGATTTCCTTGTACCACTCTCCCTGTTTTGTCCTGGGCCTGTTCCCCACTTTTAATCTTCCCTATTTTCTCTGCTAGGTTCTGCTCTGTTGCATGAGTATTGGATGCTGTTCCACTGGTCTTAGCCATTGTTCTGCTGAATATGTAGTCTTCATAGGATGCTGCTCCACTGAGCTCTGCACTGTCTCTAACTACTGACTCAGCTCAAATCCTTGGCTGTGTCATCTCAAAATAAAGCAAGTTCTGCCATAGCTTCCTTAGCTCAAAGTCTAAAGGGTATTTAAAGTTCTACAAAGAAACAAGCAAAAAAAATTCAGGACAAAACCACAGAAATATAATTAAGATGACAATATTACTCAAATGAGTTTATAGATTCAGTGCTATAACAATTAAAGTACTCAAGGGTTATTTTGAGGAATTAAAAAGAAAAATAATAATATTTCATTAGCCCCCCAGGCAACATTTTCTGACATGGATAATTTGTGAATTTATTTTCCTTCCCTATTGTATTCTATGCAAGGGAGCATTTTTAATTTTTTTCTTTGGGGAGGAGTGTTGAAGGAATGGTGTCAATGATAAAAAGAAAGAAGATATGAAAAGAGAAAAGAGAGGAGAGAGGAGGAAAGAAGAGAAGAGAAGAAACAAGAGAAGAACAGAGAAAAGGAGAGAAGACAAGAGTTATGAGATAATGGAAAAGTTAGAAGGGGACAAAAAATAACTAGAGCAAGTTGCTGCTGTTTTGTTAAATGTAAATATCATAAAATAAATAAAATATGTTTAGAATGGTTAGTGTTATGCTTATATATATGTTCACAAAAGTCTCTAATCATTGTTTATTGAATTTTTTTGTCAAATAAAGAATGACTTTTAGCTCAGATATTGCATGACAGCCAGAAAACAAAGCCAAAAATATTTACCCTTTTGTTCATTGTTCCTTCTGTCCTGGTTTCTGAAGCTTTTTATCTTCAGTCCAGATCTAACTCTTGAGAAAACAAGATTAAATTCTTTAGAAGATGAGAAAGATTCTTTTAACTAGTTGATGTCCTCAGGCTTAATCAATTATGTGGCCTAAATTTTCTTTGGATACTTTATTGACAGACCCTAACCTAGATAATTATTATTCCACATACTTTCTCAGGTCCAAATTCTGATGATTAGTCTTTAAACAAGTTAACTATTATTTCCCCAATAATTACTAAATGGCTCTAAATTTCAGATATGGCTCACCTTTCACATCTGAAGTCATTTCCCTTCTCATAAGAAGAGGAAGGGATTATAAAATAAATCAGAGAGATATGTCTGCCAGTGGAGAAAGTCTTTTATTTAATTCACTTCTTAACTTTTTTTATATGAAAATAAGCTGATGAAAATATTGGAAACATTTTGAGAAGGGCATTATAGCTACAAAGCCTTTATTCATTTGTGCTCATTTGTTTCTTAAATTTTTGGATGGAGAAATGATTATGAGTTGAATTTTGAACATCAAGAATTTAAGGTGTTGTTAGGATGATATCATCCAGGTGGAGATATTCAATTAAGAATTAGAACCATAGGGGGACAGAGCCAAGATGGCCAACTGCAGACAGCTTTCTCTGTGAGCTCCTGAGACCTTCCCTCAGACCCAGACAAATCGAGCCTTCAAACTGGTTCTGGAGTGAGGGCGCCACCAAACACTTGGACTACAACGCACTTCTATCAAATATCTACTTTGAAAGAACTTCTGAGGTCAGTTTTAGATGGGCAGGGGATCAAGCATCTCCCTGCGCTCAGATGCCAGGGCGCAGCCAGGATGCAAGTCCAGGGCTGGGACGGACCAGAAGATTTTAGGCTGCCAGGAAGTCCCTGGGAGACCCTTGGGCCACTTTGCTCTGCTTGCAGGCAGGGGCTTTGGCAGGTCTACCTTTGATAAAGGGTGGATTGAGAGCAGCTGAAAGTGTGGTCCTAGTGCGGATCTAGCCAGATCAGCCCCAGACCGGAAGTCAACTTGGCAAACTGCCCCAGGGGAAATTGAAATCCTGCCTGCTGCTGCTGCTGCAGAATTCCCTGCTGGTGACTGATACCTCTGCTGAAAATCATGAGCAAGAAGAAGAGAGCTCTCACCATAGACAGTTTTTATGGAGAGAAACTAGAGCAGTCCCCAGATCCTGAGATTCTGAAAACAATCCCAGATAAAGCCACAAAGGTGGACTTAAGCTGGTCTCCCTTTCAGAAGGCTTACCTGGAAGATTGCATAAAGAATCTCAAAAGAGAGCTAGAAGAAGATTGGGGACATAAATTGAGAGCAGTGCAAGAAGGAAACATCGCCCTGCAACAGAGATGTGAAAAACTGGAAAATAAGTCTGGTGAATTGGAAAAAGACAAAAATTCACTGAAAAACAAAATTGGTGAATTGGAAAAAGGAGCCAACTCACTGGAAAATAAAAATAGTGAATTGATAAAAGACAACAATTCACTGAAAAACAAAATTAGCGAATTGGAAAAAGACAACAATTCACTGAAAAACAAAATTGGTGAATTGGAAAAACTCACCAAATCACAAGAAAATAAAAATAGTAAATTGGTAAAAGACAATTCACTGAAAAACAAAATTGGTGAATTGGAAAAAGTCACCAACTCACTAGAAAATAAAAATAGTGAATTGGAAAAAGATAACAATTCACTGAAAAACAAAATTAGTGAATTGGAAAAAGACAACAATTCACTGAAAAATAAAATTGGCGAAATGGAAAAAGAATGCATTGAACCAAAAAATTCAATTGGCCAGTTAAAAAAGGAGCTAAAAAAGATAGCTGAAGGAAATAATACCTTAAAAATTAAAATTGAACAAATTGAAATGAATGACTCAATAAGACTTCAAGAATCAGTCAAACAAAAACAAAAAAATGAAAAAAATAGAAGAAAATATGAAATATCTCCTAGGATAAATAAGTGACTTGGAAAACAGATCCAGGAGAGACAATCTAAGGATTATTGGACTCCCTGAAAGTCACGATGAAAAAAAGAACCTGGATGCTATCTTCCAGGAAATCATGAAAGAGAATTGCCCTGATGTTTTAGAATCAGAAGGCAAAGTTGGCATTGAAAGAATTCACCGATCACCTCCTGAAAGAGACCCCAAAATTAAAACCCCAAGGAATATCATGGCCAAATTTCAGGACTATCGCACCAAGGAAAAGATATTACAAGCTGCTAGAAAAAAACAGTTCAAATACCGAGGAACTGTCATTAGAATTATGCTGAATCTGTCAGCTTCCACATTGAAGGATTGAAGGGCCTGGAATCAGATATTCTGAAAGGCAAAAGA
>JAJPUD010012629.1:0-40301 GCA_023553655.1 Myrmecobius fasciatus | reverse complement strand
TTTCTAATAAACTATTTTTCAATTTTCCCAGCAACTTTTTGTCAAATGGTGAGGTCTTAAACCAGAAGCTGGAGTCATTAGGTTTATCAAATGCTAGATTACTATAGTCATTGACTATTTGTCTTGTGTATCTAACCTATTCCACTGATCCAATACTCTATTTCTTAGCCAATACCAAATGGTTTTGATGACCACTGCTTTATAACATAGTTTTAGGTCTGGTATGACTAAGCCACCTTCCTTCATATTTTTTTTTCCATTAGTTTCCTTAATATTCTTAAACTTTTACTCTTCCAGATGAATTTTATTATTTTTTTCTAGCTCAAAAAAGTAATGTTTTGATAGTTTGACTGGTATGGTATTGAATAAGCAGATTTAGGTAGAATTGCCATTTTTATTATATTAGCTTGGTCTAACCATGAGCAATTGATATTTTTTCAGTTGTTTATATCTAACTTTATTTGCATGAAAAGTTTTGTAATTGTGTTCACGTAGTTCCTGGTTTTGTCTCTGCAGATAGACACCCAAATATTTTATACAGTTATTTTAAAGGGGATTTCTCTTTCTCTCTCTTTCTGCTCTCTTGGCAACACTATCATTTTAGAAAAGAGAAAACTAAAGCTGTGACTTGCCCAAGGGGAGAGGGAAAGAAAGAAAACAAGTATTTTTATAACACCTACTATGTGTCAGGCCTGCACTGTGCTATGAGCTTTACAGATATTTTCTCACTGGATTCTTACAACAACCCTACCATGTAGGAACTGTTATGCTCCCCATTTTGCATTTGAGGAAACTGAGGCAGTCAGAAGTTAAGTGACTTTGATCTTCTGACTTTAAGTTCAGTATTCTTTTCATTATACTATATACTATATGTGCTAGGATATGGGACCCTGCTGAAAGGGAGTACAGAGGCCACCTTGACCTGTGGTGCACAATAAGTTTTCTGCAAAAATGCCCTTGTTGAGCAAGGAGCACTGATGCACCGAATGGGAATGGGTTGAGCCTGAGGGTCACAGCTAGTTGCTCGTGAGCAGGGATGCCTTGACAGGGCCTCTCACCTGTGATTGAGTTGCTAGAAGGCCGGATTGGCTGCCTTTGGCAGCCATTGGCAGATACCATGTATAGGCAAAGTCCATGAGCTGCTTCTTTGAATGGTGATTAGGGATTGCCTACTGTTCACATGCTGATCACACTTGCAAAACTGTATATCAGCAAGGCTGTGTGGCATAATAAACTGGAGCTCTTTTCATACCCTATGAGTCTCCCACCTCATTCATCTCACCTCTGAGATCAAAGGGCTCATACAAGGTGAGCTCTTAAGATAGCCACAACATATATGCTTAAATATTTTTAAGATGTTTTTCCATAGACCATCTCTGATTTTGTTTAAATAGAAAAAACAATTTGGAAAAGGAAAAATAATTATTGATATATAAGCAGAACCTTTAAAAATTGAGACAGCTTATGATGGGATATTGAGGAGCAAAAATTTAATTGTGCTTTCTAAGGCTAAACACATATCTATTAATATTTTTGTGTTAAAAATTTGTGTTAAATTTCTTCTGTTTAAAGGAAAGACTAAGGTAATTGAGAGTCTTATTAATGAGAACTGATTAAGGAGGACAATAAATAGTTAAATTTGCTACCTGAAAATTACATTGATATATTTCTCTTTTATTATTTTCTTTGGAATTTAAAAACATTTCTTTTTTGGCCCTCTACATCATCTTTTTTGATTAGAATTTAATTACATTCTGTTCTGTTATAGTGAATCTCCATTTCCTAAACAGAGACATAAAAACATGTCCAAGGTTACATAACCCAAGTAATGGATGTAGAGTTGGAAATTTGTGCTTTTCCAGTCCTGTGGTATTACTGAGAGAAATAAAAAGAAGTAATTGAACTATTTCTTTAGAACATTTCTCATACTTAGAAAAACAAAATCAGATAAAACGAGCTAAGGGAAAATACAGTTCTAGACCAGAGATGTCAAAATATCTTTCTTCCTCCCCATGCACATGTTGTACATCCCTATAGATTATCATACTTCTAATAGGAAAGAATAGCATAAAGAAAATCTATGATCAAGGAATATGTCAAAAAAAAAAAAGGTACATTGTACAGAATAGATGTGGTCAGGAAACCGGTGAAGTGGTACATATGGAAGGCACATGAATAGAAATACACATGGCCAGGACAATTCCACAATGCAGTGTTAACAATAAATTATTCCTCTGCTCTTCATTACATTATCTTTTTAGGCACAGTGCCTCCTTTCAGGTTGTGTCTCAGTTGATCTTGTGGTCACTAACCTGTTGTTCTACCAATCTGCTCGTAGTCAGTTCTATTTCCTTCTTTTTATTTGTTGGGGTGTAGCTGTTAGGGTTAAACTCTTTCTTTTAATGTTTAGGATTTTTTCCCAATTGACTATGATACTCAATTAAATGTTCATTGTTCTGAATCAGAGTGTCCTGTGTCCAGCAATTAAGTGTAAAAACATTGGTGAAGTTACTGATAAGCTAAAGTTTGAGTGGATGCTGACCCACAAGGTATCTACTACCTTCAATATTCAATATACTACTGACGTATATAGTTTTAGGGGAGACAGCAATGATTTTGAGGTCCCCTGATCTCGGGGGACTTCTATTCTAACAATGTCAGTAATTCTAAATCTTTTTTTTTTTTAAATTATTATCTATTTATTTATTTTTTAAGTAATTCTAAATCTTTTGGCTTTGGAGTCTGTCTCAGGGAATTCCCATACTCCCAATCTAAGAACAACAATCTGATTCTGAATAGAAGACCACTGCTCAATTCATTGCTGACTGTCAGATAGCTTCTGGCCTCAGGACAGTCCCATGGATCAAACTCCTGAGACAATAGTGATTATCTGTAGGCTAATGAGAACCAAATTCAGAGTGAACCAATCCTCATCCTATCTCTGAGCCATAGAATTAGCATGTCAATAATAGAAAGCTGGAAAAAGGTGTCCTCTCTCTTAGCACTCCGCTAAATTCTCTTAAGAATTTAGTCCACTTCAGCCTTTTTTGTAATGGCTAGAAACTGGAAACTGAATGGATGCCCATCAATTGGAGAATGGCTGAATAAATTATGGTATATGAATGTTATGAAACATTATTGTTCTGTAAGAAACGACCACCAGGATGATTTCAGAAAGGCCTGGAGAGACTTACATGAACTGATGCTGAGTGAAATGAGCAGAACCAGGAGATCATTATACACGGCAACAACAGTACTATATGACGATTAATTCTGACGGACATGGTTCTCTTCAACAATGAGATGTTTCAAACCAGCTCCAATTGTTCAGTGATGAAGAAAGCCATATACCCCCAGAGAGAGGGATATGAAATGTGGACCACAACATAACATTTTCATGCTCTCTATTGATGTTTGCTTGCATTGTGTTTCCCTTCTCAGATTTTTTTTTTCTTGTAGATCCGATTTTTCTTGTGCAACAAGATAACTGTATAAATATGTATACACATTTGATTTGTCAAGTATTTTGATATAGTATTGGACTTCCTGCCATCTAGAGAAGGGGTGGGGGGTAGGGGGAAAAGTATGTAACAGAAAGGGTCAGTGTTGAAAAATTACCCCTGCATATGTTTTGCAAATAAAAAGCTTTAAAAAAAATAGTTTAGTCCACTTGCTTATAAAACTTTGCCCCTTGATCAGGAAATGGGTTCAAGCCTGCAAATTCTTTTGAAACACCTATTGACACCAATCTATGACCCAAAACTTTTGGAGTTCTCTTCCCAACCTCAACATTACCATATCCAGCCAAGAAGCCAATAAAAATCAACATAGAACCTGAAACTAAGTCTATTCTTTGAATATACTTGTTCTGTGGTTGATTCAAAGTCCTAAACCCAAGCCAACTATCTGAATTGGGGTAAAAGCTCCTTGGTTCTATTAATCTACACCCCTCAAATTATGCTGGAGAATTGACTCAGCAAAACTTCATAGAAGCTGTGTGGGTTTAGGCTAGTAAGGATAGGAAACCTTTTTTCTGTCAAGGGCTATTTGGATATTTATCAAATCATTCATGGGCCATACTTACAGAACTCAAGCAGTAAGAGGTTGTAGTTCCTAGCTTTCAGCTCATCATGGCCTGCAGTAGTAGCCTTAGCAAGTGATTTTGAGGCCTGTGGGTTGGCTGTTCCCCATCTCTGATTTAGGTTTTCTCCACCCTCACAAAGTTTTTAATTAGCATGCAAATAAATCTAAAACATAACCAAAAGGCTAGGTGAAAGCTTAATGAATCACTCTTCTACACTATTCTATATTAATTATGCATACCTACCAGAATTAAATTTCTGATCAGCATGAAAAAGTACTGGTCTCTCTACACAAGAACAGAGCCTTTGGAGTAGGCTATCGTTTGGATTCTGCTTGGCACTCGGAGGGAAAAATTAGACTTTAAAAAAATACATGGCCAATTAGAACTATCCAAAAGTAGAAAGAGCTCTTTCAGAATGTAGTAGGTTTCTCCTTTTTTTGAAGGTCTTAAATCAAAGGCTGGAATAACACTTTTTGAGAAATAAACTAGATGACTTCAGAGATACCTCCAAACTTTGAGATTGTGTCACATTTTATGGTGCTGGCAGGACATCTAAATAGAGATGTGCCAGAAGCATACTTATTCAAAAACAAGTAAAGTGCATTAAAAATATTAGAAGAGGAGCAGCTAGGTGGTGCAGTGGATAGAGCACCAGCCTCGAAGTCAAGAAGACCTGAGTTAAAATCTGTCTCAGGCACTTAACACTTCCTAGTTGTGTGACCCTGGGCAAATCCATTTAACCCCAATTGCCTCAGAAAAAAAAAAAAAAAAAGAATATTAGAAGAAAAAAATAGAGCTACATTTACTTATAAATAATGTTCTAAATTCAATTCAGTGAAAGCATCATGATGTTTGATGGAGGCCATATCCATTCAGAGAGTAAGGCTAGGTAGTAACTGAGGCAAAGAATCTTCTCTTTCACTTAGTCAAAAACCAAACCAAACCAAAACAAACCAAAAAAACCCTAAATAAGTAAAGGAATGAATCTGGGAGGGGAAAAACCCTCAGGATTTATGGTCAAAGTGGATAGGAATGCTATTTACATTCAATCTGAATCAATTGGACCCAAATAATGACAAATGAGGCTGGGCCTGGGACCTATGGGTGGCCAATCAATGAGAATCAGATTGATTTTGGTTTAAGGCAATATACTCTCATACTCACCACTAGCCCGGGAGTTAGGGAAGAAAGTTGAGAGATATGCACATATCCTCATTATAACAGAATGACAGAATTGTGACCTTCCTACAGCTTTCATAAATTTTAGAAAACAGTGAAGGGGGAAGAAACTAAGTCCTTCGGTTTTAGTAATGAATTTAACATCACCTGTCTATTGAAGATCTATTTTTGCATCCTCTTTAGTCTACAAGTATTTTTAAAAGAAAAAAATTAATAACAGGAAAGTAATTTTCTTGACTCTACCACTAGTTGTAGAATGCTTTTTTTTTTTAATGAGGCATTATAATTAAAAACAAATTAAAATCTCATCACTTTATTGTTTGGTAAATATTTGAATGTTATCATGTAATTTTAGATTGTCATTCATCATCATTTTACTCAGATGACTCTCATTCTTGTCTTTATTCTTCCCAACAATATTAGTCTAAGTATCTATTTGACACATGATTCTTACAACCTGGCTGAACTCCGCTTCAATTTCTTGGACAATTTGTTTCTTGGTAAGTGATCAGGATTTTTACACTGCTACAGCAATAACAGGAAATATCTTGTTAGAACTTTGATCTCCAGATGTAGATCAAGGCCAATGTAAAAAGAATAGCTGGCCTAGGATAAGGCTTGTGAGAACAGTTTGGGAATTTATTTGTGAGCATAAATAGAAAGAACTATAAGTGGATCACAATAGCTAAAGGATAAGTTAAAAAAAAGTCATTCCACTCGAGAGGAGGAAGGTTATTTCAGCAGCTCTCTAATCTAACAGGTATGTGCAGGACAAATGGTTGTCCTGCCTGAACTTGAAGTCCTACATGGAAGCAGAATCTATCATCCCTTAAGGCAGTCCATTCCCCTTTTGGACAGCTCCAATCATTAAGTTTGTGTGTGTGAGTGTTTTTCTGTCAATAAACCTAAATACTGACTCTTTTCAACTTTCACCTAGTTTTTTCTACTTTTGCTTTCTGAGGACAGTAAATCCAATCCTATCCCAAATGGCATTTTTCAAATACTTGATCACAATTATGTTCCCCCTCCCTCCCTTGCCCCACCAGTGTTCTCTTCTCTGGATTAAATATACCTGGTTTCTTCAACTGAGTTATGTCATGACCCCAAGGCCCTTTGCCATCCTGGTTACCTTCTGGACATGCAGCTTTCTAAACCAGAGTACCCAGAACTGAACACAGTACTCTAGATGAGACTTCACAAGGGCATAGTGCAGTATAGTGGGACTCTCACTTCACTGTTCCTGGAAGCTATCATGCAGGACAAGATTCCCTAAGTTTCTTGGGCTGCCACATCATGCTGCTGACTCATATTGAACTTGTAATGTGTTAAAACCCACAGATCCTTTTCAAGAATAAGTGCCAAATATGCTTCCCCATCTTGTATTTGTGACATTGATTTTCTGTATCCAAATTCAATACTTTACATTTATGACTATTTAATTTCATCTTATTTGAGTTTAGTTTAATGCTAGTTTAATGTTTAATTAATGCTTTAATAATACTTAATCCAGTTTAATGCTGAAGAACAAGTACTGGTTACATATTATAGATATATGGGAATCCATAATTCATAACAGGGAAAACTGGGAATAATACAGCAAGGAAGCATGAGTTTATGAACTTATAAAGGAAACTCCAGCAAAAGTATATGACATGAATGTTCATGCTGATCTCAACAACAAATTTAACAGTTTTATTTTTAAAAATGAGGACATTATAAGCGATTTGGTAACACATTTCAAATATATGTCCTACAGGCCAATACAAGGCCCTTGGTTTCCTTCCTCTACATTTGCCATCCCTACAGAACTGAAAATGTGTACAAATGTTTGAATTATTTTACAGTCAGCAATACAGTGGAAGAAAATTTTTCTGGTTATATTATCTTTACGCAGGTGAAGTTAAAATTAATTATTTGTCCAAACCTATATGACTATGGTAATGACATACTAAATGGCAATGCCACTTGGTTTTAACAATAGTAAAACCATCATTTTCAAAAAGCCTTATGACATCACTCACATGAATGAAAAACAACTGGCAAAAACTATCAAATTGCTACTTGATGTGAAAATGATTGACTATGATTTGGAAAAGGAAAGACACAGATGCAGACCCATTTTTTCATTAAATGTGAGTAATTTCAAAATTTCAAATTTCAAAAATGTGAGTAAAATAAAATGTGAGTTCTTTTACTACAGTAAAATTTAAAACAATTTTAAAATGACCATATCAATGCACCACAGGAGATGGAGCAGACCAAAAGTACTATAGATGAAGATAGGAAAATGTACTTCCAAGATGCTATCCATCTCAAAAAAGCTGGAAAAATATTATGGCCTAATACTCTCATTCAAGAGGTCAAAAGCTTGGTTTGATCTGAGCATTAACAATTAAGAAGTACACTGAAGTTCTGACAAACAGTACATTGGACAAAACCAAGCATCAGTAGATACTTAAAGCAATATGGTGTGATGATGCCAGGTATGCTTTTAATAAGATTATAACTATCATTATTTGGTGTGTTTCTGTGGAAAGTAGGCTTATACCTCCGTAATTTATCACTTAACAGCCAATTTTTCTGTTGTATAAATCAATAGTGCCATGCCATTAAAATGCCTATAGATATTTCAAGTGCAAGTCAATATTTTTATTTCTTTAATACTAATACATTTAATATATTCATTTACTAAATGAAAGAGTAAAGCATTATGAAAATGTGCAAATTTGGTTGGGTACCATGTTTTTTATTTCTCCCTCATCTTTATAGTTGATTTTTAAAACTGTATCTTAAAGAACATAAAAACATAAGTATTGTAATAGGACAAATAACTTATAATCACATTTACATCAAAATGACAAAGATGGTATTGCTGCTGGCTGTATTAAGTAAAGAAAAAATGAAGTGATACTTCATTTTCCCCCTGGATCTATGATTTAGCCATTAGATTTGACTACTCCCTCTGCCTAGATAAGTTGCAATCTTTCAATAAATTAGTGCTTAGCCTTTGAAAACTGTTCTACCCAGAAATCTCTCTGTAATCTCTTCACATGTAGTGAGACCAGTCCTGCCTGAGACAAACATAAGGTCTAAGACAAAGTCTTTCTGTCTTAGCGAGATCTGCCAGGGCCTGTGTTCCACTAGCATATTCTTCAAGAACCCAGGTCACTTCCATGCCACAATAAGTCATCAAAGTGGGACATTCCTGAAGAACTGTATCAAAGATTGTACCTACAATTTATCACATTATATTTCTTATTCTTGGGGCTGGGGTGGATGTGTCAAAGACCAACACCTTTGTACCGTAAGGGCTTTCTCTGAGAGGAGATTAAGGAGGAGTAGTCAAGTTAACATGTTAACCAAATAGCATCCCAAAAAATGAAGGTGATTATTCTGACCAGTTTGGTTGGATTATAAAGTAGGTGAAGAGTAACATGGCTAGAAGAGAGGCAGAACCCACGTTGTAGAGAGTTTTTAATGCCACGCTCAGGGATTTGCATTTCATCTCAGAAGCAACAGACTGCTGAGAAGAATGGTCTAGGGGATTAGGAGGGAAGCAAAAAATTGAGAAATCATCTTTACATTTAAGGGTTCTGACAAAGGCCTAATTTCTAAAATATATAGAGAATTGACTCATATGAGAATTCAAGCCACTCTCCAGTTGATAAATGGTCAAAGGATATGAACAATTTTCAGATGATGAAATTGAAACCATCTCTAGTCATATGAAAAGGTGTTCCAAATCACTACTGATCAGAGAAATGCAAATTAAGACAACTTTGAGGTACCACTACACACCTGTCAGACTGGCTAAGATAACAGGAAAAGATAATGACGAATGTTGGAAGGATGTGGGAAAGCTGGGACACTGATACACTGTTGATGGAACTGTGAACGGATCCAGCCATTCTGGAGAGCAATTTGGAGCTATGCTCAAAAAGTTATCAAACTGTGCATACCCTTTGACCCAGTAGTGTTTCTATTGGGCTTATATCCCAAAGAGATCTTAAAGGAGGGAAAGGGCCCCACATGTGCAAGAATGTTTGTGGCAGCCTTTTTTGTAGTGGCTAGAAACTGGGAACTGAATGGATGCCCATCAGTTGAAGAATGGCTGAATAAGTTATAGTATATGAATGTCATGGAATATTATTGTTCTGTAAGAAATGACTAGCAGGACAATTTCAGAAAGGCCTGGAGAGACTTGCATGAACTGATGCTGAGTGAAATGAGCAGAACCAGGAGATCATTGTACACAGCAACAACAATACTATACAATGATTAATTCTGATGGACATGGTTCTCTTCAACAATGTTTCAAACCAGTTCCTATTGTTCAGTGAAGAAAGCCATATACACCCAGAGAGAGGGATATGGGATCTGAGGGTAGATCACAACTTTCTACTGATGTTTGCTTACATTATGTTTTCCTTCTCAGGTTTTTTTTTTTCTTATAGATGCAATTTTTCTTGTACAGTAAGATAACTGTATAAATATGTATACACGTATTTGATTTGTCAAGTATTTAAACATAATTAACATGTATTAGACTTCCTGCCAGCTAAGGGAGGGGTTAGGGGGAAGGAGGGAAAAATTTGTAACAGAAACCTTTGCAAGGGTCAATGATGAAAAATTACCCATGCATATATTTTGCAAATAAAAAGCTTCTAAAAAAAAAAGAAGAATGGTCTTGGGGTCAAACCATCTGTAAAACAAGGAGACTGGACTAGGTGGTTTCTGGGGTCCCTTCCAGATCTGGATCTATGATTTGATAAGTCCATGATTCTATGCACCTTAGGGAAGCTGGTTATTTATTTGTTTGTTTATTTATAGCCTGGCAAAGGATGGTTTGGATATGGAAGATACTAGAAGCAGGGAGATCTGCTAGGAAATCAGAATGAAGGTGTAACAGATGTCCAGGAGGAAAAGCACTCTATCCACTCTGCCACCTGGCTGCCCTGGAAAAGCAATATACAGGACAAGAGAAAGGAGCCAAAAATGATACCCAGGTTTCTAGCCTACAATACTGGAATAGTACAGATCTGGAACAAAAATAGGGAAGTTTAGAGAAGGGTCAGATTTAAGGGGAAAGAGGGTAAATTCCATTTTGTATGTGCCAATGAAGCCATGAAGGCTGGTCATTTACTACCTCATAAGGCAGAGCTTGCTCTCATAGAAAAACCTGAGCTGAGAATGCATAACCAGTGATCAGGCTGGTTAATGGGAAGATTCATTCTTGATCAGGGGGAGAGACCCCTTGAAGTCTTCTGGAACTCTAAAAATCTATTATCACAGACTAACAAAGGGTCATCTGGTCCAACATGAACAAAAATGACTTCTACACTCTGCTAGCTTGGGTACTTCCAGTGAAAGAGAATGCACTACCTTCTGAGGTTATCCATTCCTCACTTTCTCAGCAAGCAAAATTTTAGATAGCAAGTTCTTACTGGTAACAAGTATAAGTTGGCATCTTTGTAGCTTTCCCCTTAGTCTTGCTCTGTCCTTTGGGGGAAAAAAACAACACACATTTATAGGATACTTTAAAGTTTTCAAAGCATCCTATACATATTATTTCAACTGAGTCTCACAACAATATTGTAGGATAAATGGGCACCACAAGTCATTATTATCCCCACTTTACAGATGAGTAAGTTGTGTCTTGGCTGGTCCATCATAACAAAGGTATGTTCCCTCTCCTTTCAAAAAGCTCAAGTTTTCCCCATAGCAGTCTAAAATATTTAAAGAGTTATCATATACCCTCTAAGTTATCTCTTCTCCAGGGTCATATAGATTCTTTAAGTTATTAAAGCATCAAAACAACAACAATAAGCAAAAAAGCAGCATCCCCAAGGTATAATGGAGGAAAAAAGTAGTCACAAGGGAAACATAAGATAGTCTAAAGTCTTTGGACCCAGATATCTTCCCTCAAACACCAGCCATATACCAAGACATGAACCTACTACTAAAAACTCAAATTTAGACAATGTTTTAATATTTTTGGAGCAGTTCCCTGACAACTACTCCATGTAAGTGCAAGAATTATCCCCATTTTTATAAATGAGGAAATTGAGGGATAGAGCTGAAGTAATTTGTGTATGATCATACATCTCATAAGAAGTACTCTTACCCAAGTTAGTTGATTTTAAATCCAGTGATTCTTTTTTTTTCTTTTTTTTTATTTGCATAACATATGTGTGGGTAATTCTTCAACAACAACCCTTACATAACTTTCTGTTACAAATTTTCCCCCCCAACTCCCCTCCCCTCCCCTAGATGGCAGGATATCCACTACATGTTAATTATGTTAAAATATTGGCAAATCGAATATATGTATACATATTTCCAAACTTATCATTGTTGTGCAAGAAAAATCTTATCTACACAAAAGATATATCAGATAAAGGAAACACAATGTAAGCAAACATCATTCAAGGAGTATGAGAATGTTATGTTGTGGTCCACATTTCACATCCCTCTCTCTGGGTGTATATGGCTTTCTTCAGTGAACAATTGGAGGTGGTTTGAAACATTTCATTGTTGAAGAGAGCCATGTCCATCAGAATTGATCGTCATATAGTACTGTTGTTGCCATGTATAATGATCTCCTGGTTCTGCTCATTTCACTCAGCATCAGTTCATGTAAGTCTCTCCAAGCCTCTCTGAAATCATCTTGCTGGTCATTTCTTACAGAACAATAATATTCCATAATATTCATATACCATAATTTATTCAGCCATTCTCCAATTGAAGGGCATCGAATTATTCAATTTCCAGTTCCTAGCCACTACAAAAAGGGCTGCCACAAACATTCTTGCACATGTGGGGCCCTTTCCTTCTTTTATGATTTCTTTGGGATATAAGCCCAATAGAAACACTGCTGGGTCAAAGGGTATGCACAGTTTGATAACTTTTTGAGCGTAGCTCCAAATTGTTCTCCAGAATGGCTGTATCCGTTCACAGCTCCACCAACAGTGCATCAGTGTCCCAGCCCTCCCACATCCCCTCCAACATTCATCATTAACCTTTCCTGTCATTTTAGCCAATCTGACAGGTGTGAAGTAGTACCTCAGGGTTGTCTTGATTTGCATTTCTCTGATCAATAGTGATTTGGAGCACCTTTTCATATGACTATAAATAGTTTAGTTTCATCCTCTGAAAATTGTCTGTTCATATCCTTTGACCATTTATTGATTGGAGAATGGCTTGAAATTTTATAAATATGAGACAATTCTCTATATATTTTAGAGATGAGACCTTTATCAGAACCCTTAAATGTAAAGATGATTTCCCAATTTATTGCTTCCCTCCTAATCTTGTCTGCATTGATTCTGTTTGTACAAAAACTTTTTAGCTTAATATAGTCAAAGTTATCTATCTGGTTTTCAATTAAGAGTTCCAGTTCTTCTTTGGACATAAATTTATTCCATCTCCATAGGTCTGAGAGGTAAACTATATTACATTCCTCTAATTTACTTATAGTATCACTCTTTATATCCAGATCATGAACCCATTTAGATCTTATCTTGGTATGTGGTGTTAGATGTGGGTCAAGCCCTAATTTCTTCCATACTAGTTTCCAGTTTTCCCAGCAGTTTTTGTCAAATAGTGAATACTTATCCCAAAAGCTGGGGTCTTTGGGTTTATCAAAGACTAAATTGCTATAGTTATTGCCTAGTTTGTCTTGTGATTTTATCCTATTCCACTGATAGACTACTCTATTTCTTAGCCAGTACCAAATGGTTTTGATGACCGCTGCTTTGTAATATAGTTTTAGATCTGGTACAGCAAGTCCACCATCATCAGCCTTTTTTTTCATTAATCCCCCTGAAATTCTTGACCTTTTGTTTTTCCAAATGAACTTTGCTACTATTTTTTCTAGATCTGTAAGATAATTTCTTGGGAGTTTGATTGGTATGGCACTAATAAATCCAGTGATTCTTACAATATACTTAAAACTTAAATAACTTAAAATACATATACACACTTAAAACTCATGCTTATAAAGAATTTTAGAATTATCAAACTTTTAAAAGGAACTAAGATTAAGGCTAAGCTTTATATTTCTGCTGAAGGCAAGAGCTATAAACTGAATTAAAAAAAAAAACTTAACGACCACCTCTTTTTAAGCTTTTAAAGGCCTCTATGGTTTCCCTATTAGTAGCAATTAAAATACACTATAGAAAATCTCCTCAAGAAAGGTTACATGCTTATTTCAGAGATAGTAGATATGGGAGAAACTGGAAGCCAGTATCTCCTTTTGCATAAAATCTGGGCAAATGGACCCCAGAAATAAGGAGAGACTACTAGTAGTGAATCATAAGGGAACAAGTAGATCAAGTCAAATATGAAAGGTGGGATACAGAAAAGTGGTCTCCTATGAGGCATTTAATTTGAGCAAGTGGTCCCCATAGCACCGCAAAGACTAACCAGCTCTTTTCCAATATCACATTTCCAGGCAGAAGGTTCTCAGTGTTTATAAGCATCACTGCCAGGTAATATGGTTCTAGTCAGTTCTTTGGATGTTGATTTGATTGGGAAATCTGTAAGGATATCTTGTCCTTTAGCTAATATAAAAATGAAGTCAGTCTCTCAAAATTTCAGTTTCCTTCATTGGTTTTGATCTTAATATAATTCAGGTCATTGCCTGGCAAGTCCAGGAGCTCAGTCTGATATGATCTGGAGTATGCTAGATTTCTTGACCAGTAAACAGCTCTAAATATCCTCCTCTCCTTATCTCTTAAATCTACAAGGGAGATAGAATGTTCTCTGTTATAACTTCTGAGGAAATCATCCCTTGCTCTACTTTCAAGTCACACATACACTAGGGACTAGATTTTGGGGTATTTAGAAACTATCTGGAGAACTCCCTGGCTTCCCACTCTTTAGGAAAAAGATTTCTTCTACCATACCGCTCTGTATATGAAGCTTCCTACTAATCCCTGTGTTCCCCTGAAATAAAGGCATTACCCTGACCCTCAAATAAAAAAGAAGAGAGACAGAGAGAGAAAGAAAGTGTCTGATCACAAAATTCACTTTACCCCATTTTAAAATGATAATTAGACTGAACATGACCCTTGAACAATCTAAGAGAGTACCATCTATAGTCAGTCCAGTTTTCCTATGGCCATTTCAGTACTTAAGGCTTAAGGATTGCTGTAGAATGAAATGACTGTTCCAGTATCTCTTAATATCCCAGTCCCTAACTATCACTTTCATATCTGTGGACTTACCTTTGGATCAAGTGCCAAATAAGCAGGTAGTAGTAAAGCAAGTAAGTTAAGTTTTATTTTTCTTTTTAAATTTATATTTCTATTTTATTATATTATTGAGGATCATTCTAGGAAGTAAAGAAATATGTTTTGCATACTCTTTGTAATGCCAGTCACATGTGTAACACTTTCATTATAAACCAGGCTATAGTTACAGGACCATATGGAATACAAATTTAATAAGAGGACCATATGGAATAGTTTCATAAATGTTCACTTCCTTTTGCTAAATTATTACTACAGTTCCAATTATGTAGAAGGGTGAAACCCACTTAAACCAGTTAAAATAATAACCTTTTCCGCAAAAGTAAAACATGCTTTTTACCACAATGGAGTCCCTTTTAAAAACTTATAACAGCTAAAAGATCGATCTTATTAAAAGAATAAACTTCCTTTGGGCAGGAAAAAAAAAAGGTAACAGCTATGACCTATTAAAGACCATACCTATTAACAGAACACATTTTTGGATTTTATCCCAAACTTGTAGTAAAGTCAATGAAATACTCTTATGCATGAAGTAATCACCCAGTAAGTTAGTTTAAAAAACAAACAAACAAAAATTCCCTCAAAGCTTTTTCTTCAATTATGTTTCTAATAAAAGGCAAATGTGGCTTTTTGAATATATTTTTTAAAATATAAAATGTTTCAAAAGTAAAGTTTATAGAAATCCAAAATGAAGTTATTTGACATGTAAAAAGAAAGTGCAACCCGAAATATATTTAAATTATTTATTAAAATGAAACAACAATAACAAAAAACATTTTAGATATATAAGATTATACAATATAATTTACCATTTTTATTCTCTACCCTTTCCCCCACTGTAAGATACCTTAAACAGTATCAATAGAAAGGAATAACAAAGACTTCACATTATTAGCTTCCCATTTCATTTTTAAAAATTTTCACCTTATTGAACGATACATCATGAAATCAATAGTTGTGCATCTAGGAAATTTACCAATGGAGCTCTCTTCCACAGGAGTATATACTTTAATCTGTCTCATGTGAGTATCTCTTCCATTCTGGTGATTGGCTAGAACAGCAATCTGTATCATGAATGTGCGAATTGGCTTCTTATGGGAATCAGTTAAAGGAACATGAATCCAACCACTAGGTTCCACTAATTCAAGTTGCTGCCAAGAAAAAAACAAGAAAAAAAATTATAGATAATACATTCTTTAAATAAATACGAACATTTTACATAAAAGCATTCTAAAATTCATCACTGTCAAATGGCATTTTTGTAACTGAAAAAAATTATTTATTATAAATAGAAGATAAAAAAAAATGCATACCCTAAATAATCTCATCAAGATATTTTTTGTCAATATTAATATTGTAGGAAAAAAAAACCCCTCAAACCTGCAATGTCTTTAGTTTGACTTCTGAGGGGTTGGAAAAGGTTATGTCATTTGACAAGGTTTCTTACATTCCCATGTTGTCTTATCCTTCTATAAGCAGACTAAATGAAAAACAATATAGCAAAACCCTGATAGTAAGAGAAAAGGGATAACAATCACCATTTGCTTTTCAAAGTGCACTGAGAAAGATGCACTTCAAATTACTTTATAAATTCTCACATTTATATCATACCTTTCTTACCAATTACTTGCACATTTATTATCCCATTCTCTATTATCACACACAACAATTCTTTCAGATAAATAAAGCACACATTATCATTCCTATTTTACAGATGAAAAGTGAAGGCAAAAAGAGATGAAATGATTGGTCTAAAAGGCCAATCATGCCTGGACTAGAAAGTCCTGTCTTCTGACTTTGAATTCGGGCTCTTTCTATTATACTATACAATATACATATATGAGCAACAGGTATTGACTATAAAGAATCCAAAAATCGATGGAAGAATGACTTCATTTAGTTCACTAAATTAGGATACTTTATGCTTTATAAGGTTGTTTTTTTTTTTAATTGTTTTTGAATGGTAAGATCACTAATTTAAATGAGGTCATACATTTTTCCTGGTTCTTTGGTAGAACTATATTTATTCATCAACTAAATTCTCCCAGTATGTAACTAGTCCCTAGGAGTAAATAACTCTTGAAAGAAGTATTAATCCTGCCAGATCATTAATATTGTCATTTGGCAAATTACAGTAACCATGCATTCAGTAGTACTCTTGAGGCCTAAAAACCTACACTGCTGCCAAGATCTTTAGCTTCCTACAAAGAGCTAACAGAGAAGGATTTTCTACATCATACCTTCTAATCCTAGCCCTGACCTAACTATAGCCTTACTGCAATATGCCTCCCTCCATAGTCAAGCCCATTGATGCTCTTTATACAGAGGATTCTGCCTCCCATCTTTATGCCTCTTCATTAGCAGGCAAGACTCAGTCATTTTCACTTGTCAGAACCTTTCATTTCCTTTAAGACTCAAACTCTAGGCCACCATGTATACAAAGCTTCTCCTTGATTTGCCCAACTACTAGAGTCTTTCCCTTCCAAGTCATTTTATCTGTTTTGTAAATGTCTCTGTATGGACATGCCTCCTTTGCTAGATTTTAAGTTTCTTTATGTTCACTTTTGTATCTCATGTCTAGCACAGTGCTTAGCACAGACAGGTGTTTAATAAATGCTTATTGATTGATTGTGCTTTCTAAAATTCAAGAATAAATGAACACTGTACTGAAAAAACAACAATATTGTAAAAGGTATCATCTTTAGACCTAAAGGAAGAATAGTTCCCTATGAATTGATGGCCTAATAGCACTAGCATATGAGTCTTGTTATAAAAGCATGTTATAGTGTAAATAAAAAAGATTTTAATGGGGAGAGGAACAATAACAGTTATTTGACATGTGAGAGAAATGCCCCAGCAAATACAATTCTCATTATCGTCTTACATGAGCTGGAAAATTCCTTGAAGCAAGATATAAACCTGCTAATCAAGCACACAGAGCACAGGATCATCTTGCCCATCAGTACAGGGGTATCTGGGGGTGCATTTAGCTCAGTTTATTTCCCTTTGTGGGTGAGAATAAGTGACATATACATCTGTGCCAACTGATGAGGTGCTTTATAATGTTGGAATGGCATTACTATATCTACTTTCTAAATTAATTACCTGAGTAAGAACTCTGAAATGTAAACATAAGGCCCAAGAAAAACCAGAAATGTAGATTTATTTGAACAATTCAAAGCATACTATTTTTACCTTTTTCCTTTTTTTGTTTTTTCTCTCATTCTTTTAGTTCTGCTTTTTCTTTCACATTATGACTAATATGGAAATATCTTTTCTCCATTCCTTCCTTACTTTCTCCCTTCCCAAGATGGAAGGCAATCTAATCTATGTTATACATTTTAAACATATTTCCATGTTAGTCATATTATAAAAAGGAGAACAAAAGGGAAAAAAACTATGAGAGAGAAAATGAGCAAAAAAAAAAGAAAAGAAAAAGAAAAGAAAAAGAAAAAGAAAAAAAGGTAAAAAATAGTAGGCTTTGATCCACATTCAATCTCTATAGTTTTCGCTCTCAAGACAGACAGCATTTTCCAAGTCTACTGGAATTGTTTTGGATCACATTGCTGAGAAAAATTAAGTCTATCATAGCTGATCATCATACAATTTTCCTATTACTATGTACAATATTCTCCTGGTTTTGCTCACTTCACTCAGCATAAGTTTATATGAGTTTTGTTTTTAATTTTTATTCGGAGAAATATATTACAGTTATATATTTCATCAACTGTCAAAGAGGGTCATAATACATAAAACAGTTAAAATTTTCTGTTATAGAGAAGAACTTAATCTGAGCCAAGTACTATGCTAAACACTGGGAATTCAAATACAAGCAAAAAGTCCCTGTTCTCTTTGAGTTTACATTCTGATGGGAGAGGCTTATATATGAAACATATTATATGTATATACACATGTACATATCCACAGATAAATACAAAATGAATACAAGGTAGGTAAGGAGAGAAGGGATCAATATCCTAGCAGCTGGGGGCACTTGAAAAGGCTTCACTGGGCTGAGTTACAAATGAAACTAAAATTCTAAAAAGCAGAAGTGAGGAGAAAATGCTTTCCCAGTATGGGGAGGGGGGGGCAGTCTGTGCGGAGGCATGGAAAATATAAAAGATGACACATTTGATATGGGAATGTGGACTGCTGATTGGACTAGTATGGGTGGAACAAAGAATGAACGGAAGAGAAAAGCATAAGGAAATTGGAAAGGGAGAGAGGAGTGAGATTGTAAAGATCTTTCAATGTCAAAAAGGCTTTCGACTAAAGTCCTCTGCTAAGAAGCCACTGGAATTTATTGATTAGAGGGCTGACATGGTCAGATCTGAACATTAGGGAAATTTTTGTGGCACCTAAGTTTGGGATATGCTGGAATGAGGATAAAGTTAAGGCAAGGAGGCAAAGCTGGAGACCTAGTGCAATAGAATAGGTAAGAAATGATATGGCTTTAACTAGGATGCTGATCCGGTGAAAAAAACGATGGGACTCACAAAATCATGGTGTGGCTAGAAAAGAGAAAAAGTGGATGTCCATCCATTGTAGAACAGTTAAACAAACTGGGCTATGAAAATGTAATGGAATACTGTCTTGCACTAAAAACCAAGAATGAATACAATGTATACGAAAAAAACAAGAAAAAATTTATTTGAACTGAACAAAGTAAAGCAAGCCCAAACAGGAAATCAACATATAGAATGATTAAAAAATGTGAGGGGAGAAAATAATAGCAAAGCAATCTAAACAGAATGTCAAGAAATTCCAATCATTAAGTTTAGCCTCAAAGTAAAGACATGAGAAAGTATCTTCCCCTATTCTCCACTTCTCTGCAGATATGGGGAAATAAGCCTGGATAAAATGTAAGCAAGTTTAAGGGCTCTTTAAATTTGCTGATTTTTCTTCTTTTTTTTCTTTTTTATATTCTGTTCAAAGGCATGGCTATCTGGGATAGAAGAGAAGGGGATATACTGAAAAATCTTAGTTATATATAAACAAATATGTCACTAATCTTAAAAAAGGAATATCAATGTTGCAGCTATGCAAAGGATGAATATATTATTCCGCCTCATCCCCCTCCACTTTAACATCTTCCTATCTTGAGGGTTGGTAAAGTATTTAGATTTTTAAAATGTAGGCTTTGTAAAAAATAGTACAAATACATCATTAGAAAAATTCTGATTTCCAAAAAAAAAGGCTAAACAAAATATTTTAAAACATTGCTCAAACCTAATAAACTGAACTTTAAAAATCAGCTAGGTCAATCTAATTTGCTAGGTGTATAATACTTGAATGTATACAATTTAACAAGATTACTATTTTTGCTAAATGAAATTTCATTTGACAGCCAACAATTTATCGAAGAACAGTGAAAGACTAAAAATGATTTTCTGCTTATCAAATTAGTAACTAAAATGTTCCTTTTATGCATTTCTGTAAATAATAATAAGTGACAATAAGAACAGTGAACCCTGATGTAGTTTCAATCTCCAAGTATATATAAAACATTTATTCTTACTTTCAAATCTATGTCTTTTCATTCGTTCACAATTTCCAAAGGAACTGTTTTAGTTAATAGTCTGCAATTTAGAAGTTTATTTGCTTTATTTTCAGGCAATTACCAAATAGTCAAGTTGCATAGGATCAGAACATTTCAAACTTCAAAAAATTAACACTTTTCCATGCAAGACATTCATATATTTCTTCAAGATAATGAAACAAATCCTTTCTAGCAATTGGGCTCCACTGAATTTAATATATCAACTAATTTGGTTTTATGCATCATAGATAGAGGCTCGGTATCTGTACATTCAATTCTCCAAAGAGTGAATGTAAAAAGTGGAAGAGTTTATTTTCTGATTCCATACTCACTGCTATTTTCAGGCCCCCATTTCTAGGGGACAGAAATGATGAGCAAGGCTCTAAGTCTATATGTAGAAATAGCTCTATCCATGACCTACTTGCCATTTAAGGTTTGATGTGGCTTTTTTGAATTTTTTTTTAAGTGGAAAAAGAGTCCCTTTTCAAGTGTAACCCACTTATACAACATCAGTGAATAAATGCACAGGTTGATTCCAGGCTTGCTATTGTATGTGGAAGCATGCACACATATCCAGCCTCTGGTAGGGAAAAGCCCCTGCCTGCTTTCATTCTTTCTGAGTGCCAACAAATCCTGTCATTCCTCTGCAGTGCCTTAGATTCTGTGAGCTTCACAAAAAGCAGAGGGTAACAGCATGATGGAGCAATATCCCAAAGAGGTCAGGTTGGTCACACAGTTTACCCAAAGGCAACAGCAGAACTCACAACAGCCACATCTTTAAACCTCTTGGTGACACCATTTAACGGTCACCACTGTTCTTTGGAAAAGATACCATCAGCAGGGTGAAAGTAAACAATGACTTAGACTTTAAACTTTTTTTTAATGTTTTCAATTAACAAAAAATTGTTGTCTCTCTTTTCTTCATTCTTTGCCTGAGGTAAGGAGGGAAGAGAAGGGAAGAGGATAGAGAGAGGCACAAAACAAATATGCAATCAAAATAAATTCTCCCAATGGCCATGTTTAGAAATCTCTTATTCTGCATCTTAAATCCATCACCTCTGTCATGTTTACTTACACTTTTCCCCTATACTTTTAAAAAACTGATAAACTATTTTAACTTAGGATACAAACAGAAAACAAAAATAGTTCTCCCTGAAAAGTGAAGCAAAATGATTTAAAGCAACAACTGCTGCTGAATGTGCAGAAGACTGACAATACTTCTGTATTTTACTTTTTGTGGATGGATATGATGGCTATATGTTTTTATTCTCAAAAAGGCTGCCGCTACTTAACATTGGCAGGAAAACATTAAGATACCTTCAGAAAAAAGAAAATTTTTATAAGACCACAGACTATCCTTTGGATAAACACTGTACAGAATGCTCCAAGTTTGTCATGATTGTTTGGTTGATATTTACCTAAGAGTATGAAAATAAACTCTGGGTTGTTTTAAAAAAAAAATTTTTTTCAGAAAAAAAGAAAGATACCATAAATGAGATAATATCATAGGAGAAAACTGTCATTCACTTAACAAGAATTTATCAAGTACTTATGTACAAAGCATTATGGCAAGAAAACATATTTATTATATACTATGTGTGTATACATAAATATATACTATTATTATTAGTTATATATTACTTTTTTTTAATTGAGACAATTGGGGTTTAGTGACTTGCCCAATGTCACACAGCTAGGAAGTGTTAAGTGTCTGAGGCCAGATTTGAATTCAGGTCCTCCTGACTTCAAGCCTGGTGTTCTACCTAGCTGCTTCTATATTACTTTTTAAATCAGTTTAGTTTTTGATTTAAATTTGGAGTTTGCAGGATTTCTACATGACACTGTTTAAAACATACTGGATGATTTCAAGTCACACCCTTTATTTAATTAATCATTATATAAAATTGTTTCTTTAAGATAAAGAAATTAGTGCAATTTTGTAAGTTCAACTGAAATAAAATGAAATGTCTATTAAGATGCAATTGTTTAAAGCTTTTTATTTGCAAAACATATGCATGGGTAATTTTTTCAACAATGACCCTTACAAAGCCTTCTGTTCCAAATTTTTTCCTATTTCCCTTCACTCCCTCCCCTAGATGGCAAGTAATCCAATACATGTTAACTATGTTAAAATATGACAAATCCAATATATGTATACATATTTATATAGTTATCTTGCTGCACAAGAAAAATCAGATCTAGGGGCAGCTAGGTGGCACAATGGATAGAGCACCAGGCCTTAAGTCAGGAGGACCTGAGTTCAAATATGGTCTCAGACACTTAACATGCCCTAGTTGTGTGACCCTGGGCAAGTCACTTAACCTCAATTGCCTCAGGAAAAAAAAAACTGAGAAGGAAAACAAAATGGAAGCAAACATCAATAGAGAACATGAAAATGTTATGCTGTGATCCACATTTCATATCCCTCTCTCTGGGTGTATATGGCTTTCTTCACTGAACAACTGGAAGTGGTTTGAAACATTTCATTATTGAAGACAGCCATGTCCATCAGAATTGATCATTATAAAGTATTGTTGTTGCCGTGTATAATGATCTCCTGGTTCTGCTCATTTCACTCAGCATCAGTTCATGCAAGTCTCTCCAGGTCTCTCTGAAATCGTCCTGCTGGTCATTTCTTACAGAGCAATAATATTCCATAACATTCATATACCATAATTTATTCAGCCACTCTCCAATTGATGGGCATCCCTTCAGCTTCCAGTTTCTAGCCACTACAAAACGGGCTGCCACAAACATTCTTGCACATATGGGGCCCTTTCCTTCCTTTGGGATATAGGCCCAATAGAAACACTGCTGGGTCAAAGCACAGTTTGATAACTTTTTGAACATAGCTCCAAATTGCTCTCCAGAATAGTTGGATCCGTTCACAGTTCCACCAACAATGTACAAGGGGTAATTATTTAAAGAAAACCTTCCTGCAATTTCTTATAGCAATTGTCAGGTCTCGTAGTGCAATCTTAAATCCCTCCACTTCTATAAAGAAATCTGTGTGAATGTCCTATAGATCTTTTTTTTCTTTTTTTTTAAAAATTTATAATTTTTTGGTGAGGCAATTTTGATTAAGTAACTTGCCCAGGGTCACACCGGTAGGAAGTGTTAAGTGTGTCTGAGGCCTGATTTGAACTCAACTCCCTTTCCATCAGAAGAACTCCAGTGGCTCTCAAGACAGCAAGGACCAAATATAAATCCTTATTTGGTGTTTAAAGGCATTCACAACTTGGCTTCTCCCAACTCTTCAGCTTTCTAACATTTCATCTCCAAATATTCTATCGTCCAACTAACCTGGCCTTCTGTCTTCCTCTCTGGCCTCAGTGTCTGCACTGGCTATTCTCCCATGCTTGGATTGCCTTCCCTCTTCTCCTTTGTCTCTTACTTTTCCAGGCTTTCTTCATGGTACCACAAATCCCACTTAACTAACATGTTCTTCTCAGCTCCCCTCAGCTACTCTCTGAAATTACCTTTGATTACTTTTAAACAGATCACAAGTCTTAGTTTTAAAAAGTTAACAAAGTTATTAAGTTTTGAAAAGTTTTGAAAAACTTTCAAAACAAGAATATGAATGGTTAACTATTTAAAAATTTAAATATTAATGCCCCTTATTAAAATTCAACATAACAACTATATTTCTATATGCCATTCTAGGTGATTTTTAAACTTTATAAACACTTTGATCAGGGGCTGCTTAATAACTATAAAGATTGCATCTCTTATCCTAGCCTTAAGATCATCCAAAGATTGAGATTTCAGTCTGCATCCTTAAGAAAAGTCTACTGGAGATAACTCAGGTGACCAAAGTGGCCAAGTATGAAGACCTTTTCTATTGGTTTGAAAAAAAAATGTCATAAATTGTTGCACACATAATGAATAGGCAGTGTGCCCCATCTTGTTAAAATTAAGAATCCATTTTTCAAAATCCATAAAAGTAAATGAATATAAAAGTAACTTAAACCTCTTAAACTTTCAAATGATGATTCTATATTTGTACCCTTCATGCTTGTGGAATTAAAAAAGTTTAAGACGATATTAGGACTTTTAGCATACCCTGTATACATATCATATGTTCATAACTAAACATTTATATTTCATTGTTACCATTAAAATGAGAGATCTTTTGTATCTATCAGTTAATCAGCAAGTCAATAAAAATGTATTAAGCATCATTATATGCCAGGTACTGTACTACATGCTGATGATATAAAGAAAGGCAATGCCTTCAATAAGGCACAATCTAGCAAATAAGACAGCATGCAAATAACTATGTATATATAGAGAGCATATACAGCATCAACAATCAATAGAAGGAAGGTACTAGAATTAAGAGGGATTGGAAAAGTTTCCTGTAGAAGGTGAGATTTTTAGTTTGGATTTTAAGAAAACCAGGGAAGCCAGGAGATGGAGAAGAGAAGGGAGAAGATACATGGGTGATAGTGGAAATGCCTGGATTTGAGCATACTATGTGCTTTACACATACTAATAGTTAAATCAATTTGTCCAATAGTTCTTTGTCACTATATTGCAGGCAGGATCCATATGGATGTAAACCATGTAGTCTTTTATTTCCATTCTTGGATCTGAGGACCTTAGTTTTTATTCAGAAGATAACCAGGAGCAGTTATTATTCCAGGAATATGATTCATCAGTGAATGAGTTCTAAGTTGAGGATCACAAAAGCTGGTCAGTATCTTGCCTTGCTATTTACAGTCTTAGAAAGTATTATTACTATAGTTTTACATATATATATAAACATATGTATATATATAGAGAGAGAGAGCGATAGAGACAGAGACGGAGAGAGAGACAGAGAGAGACAAAGAGAGAGAGAGATACACATACATATCTTATCTCTCTCTCACTACAGAAAGCCATTAGTTATGAGAATTAAAAAAGAGAGAAGAACCTTTAACAAAACTGATACACAGAAACTGACTCTGACAATATATGTAGGATTCCATACCCACAGTTTCTCATGCTTGTGAAGAAGGATTATAGAATTATAGATTTATACCTGAAGGGGAATCTTAGATGTATAATTATATATAACAGTTGTTATTGTTATTACATTTGCATTTTTTAACAGAGTTCAGCTAAGAAATGATCCTGGTGCTACTATTCATAAAATAACTTTTTTGAATTGAATAAAAGTACTAGGTTACAAGTTCATCTTTTGCAGATTCTCTGATGACATCTTCAGTATATTTTAGTAGATGGATGATAGGTACTTCATTCTATTCCCACAAGATTTTTATTTCTTTTGCAAAATCTCTACAATTTGAAACTTTTTCATTCCATGGCTCTTGGGGTTTTATGAGCATTTGATATGTTGTCATATATTTAAAACATTCTTATGGATCAATGCTATATCCAAAGAGTTATAAGCATTATTCTTGTCTATGACAATGACATGGTTACAGTAGAGTTTATTAGCTGAATTCCCAAGGATGTCTTGAGTTCTTTATCTGGATTTTGGAAATCTATAATCTGTTAATTCAAGAAAGATAGAGAATTGCCAACATATTATTCTATCCAACAAGTCTTTTCTTAACTAGGTATTCAATAGGTGCTAAATTTTTATAGCTTTCAGAAAGCTTTTACAGCTTTCAGTGCTGCAAAGTTTATACCTTTTTCTTTGATAATCTTATTGAATACCAAGCACCTTAAGGATAATACTTCTATCATTTCTGGAAGCTATTATTTGGCTGTAAACAATTCTTATAAATTACTCTTTTTTCATAAACAAAATCCCCATGTCTTAGCCATTTGTCCAACACCTTTTTTTTTTTAAAGTCCACATTATTAGGTTCCTGATGGTCATATTGCCTGCCATATTTTATCTTTTCTTAAAATTACCTCAATCCCTCGGTGTTAATAGAAAATGCAGGCAACAAAAACAACCAATAGAATAATAATTTTCTGTTTATGGCAGCTCTTTTTGTAGTGTCAAGAAACTGGAAACTGAGTGGATGCCCATCATTTGGAGAATGTCTGAATAAGTTATAGAATATGAATGTTATGGAACATTATTGTTCTGTAAGAAACGACCAGCGGGATGATTTCAGAAAGACCTGGAGAGACTTAAATGAACTGATGCTAAGTGAAATGAGCAGAACCAGGAGATCATTATACACAGCAACAACAAGATTATATGATGATCAATTCTGATGGACATGGCTCTCGTCAACAGTGAAATGATTCAGACCAGTTACAATAGTCTTGTGATGAAAAAAGCGATCTGCACCCACAGTGAGGGCAGTAGGAACTGAATGTAGACCACAACATAGTATTTTCATTCTATTTGTTGTTTGCTTGCATTTTGTTTTATCTTCTTTTTTCCCTTTTTGATCTGATCTTTCTTGTACAGCAAGATAATTGTATAAATATGTATGCATATGTTGGATTTAACATATATTTTACCATGTTTGACATATATTGGATTACTTGCTATCTAGGGGAGAGGGTGGGGAAAGAGAAGGGAGGGAATTGGAATACAAGGTTTTGCAAAAGTTAATGCTGAAAAATTATCCATGCATATCTTTTGAAAATTAAAAAGCTTTAATAAAAACAAAGTAAAAAATAATTTTCTTAAATATTCAAGATCTTAAAATGTTCTATTTTTCATTTCTTACAGTTCTGCTATCTTCTTAAATATTTTCCATACAAAAATATTGAAATAGTAGGGGAAATTACTTAAAATATGTTTGGACCAAAGGGAGCAGCATTAGAAAATTAATAATAGAACATGATTACATGAAGAAAGCACCTGGTATGGGACTACTGATGCAAATGAAAGATATGGAACGACCAGGAAGATATAGATAGCCACTTAGTAGCTTGGACAAAAGCAAAGAAATGAAAACAACAAGATATATATGTACATAAGTATAAATGTGTAGATGGGATAGATGAAGGTTAAAGATTCCAAACTGATTAAGGCAGAGGAACCATCTTAGGAAAAAGAAATTAGTTACAATAATTACTCTTTTCCTTTGCATTGACAGTATGTCTTCATAAAGTGAATTCTACAGCATTGGTTCTTTGTATAAAAATCTCAGACATGAGCTTAACATGGCAAGATTTTACTTGGCATTTTCAAATTAGAATAAAGCAAACCACTTGTTCAAGCCATGGGATGAGTCCCAGAAAGTTACAGTGAAGATAATCAAGCCAAAAGGCCAAAATGGGGACCACTCAGAATTCTTCTTTTGGCTTAATTGGTTAGTTAGCTTGGATTTAATTTTCAAAATTCAGTAGGGAGCAATAAGGACCATGTCAGAAACAAAAAATCAGTGTTCTGTGGAGAAATACTGGAAGAATAGGGAAAAAACACACCCAAAGCCCTTTTCATTATCACTGGAATTACAGTAAAATCCTATTAGTTCCCAAAAGAAAAACAAAAGGGTAGTCTTAGAGAAAAATATAAATTTTATGCTCTTAAAAAATAAAGATCTATTCATTCAAAATACTATTATGTGGCAGACAATTATACAAATATACAATAAGTAGTAAAATGAGATTAATAAAAATTCTAATTCACAAAAGATTTATATTTTATCACAATAGATTTATAGTATAATCAATGTACACTCTGTAATGCTTTTTCATTGAATAAAAACCGAATCCTCAGTTTGTTAAACACAAATTATAATGAGACCAGAGAATTTTAAAGATAAAATATACATTATGAAATTCTTTAGCTCAAGTTCATAAGATCCCATATTTAGAGCCGAGAAAGCCGTCAAACCCACACTTCCCATTTTATTAATAAAGAAAATAAGGCCAAGAGAGGCTAAGTGAGTAGCAAGGATTAAACAGATGGTCAAATGTCTGAAATAGGATTTGAACTTGAGTCTTTTGACTCCTGGGTTTAATGATATTTGACTGTCTTTCACTGTTTTAGAGGAAAGACTAAATCCAGTAAACTCTCTAATTAGTTTACACTAACTAAGCAAGTTTATTTTCCTTGCTTCTTACCTTAACTTTTTCCTTGTCAATTTCCTCTAACATTTTTCAATATTGATGATTACTGATTCCTCCATCTTGCAGAGCTACATCCACATTGTGAACTGCTTAGAAACATGTAAACTAATAGATGTATTCCTACAAATCAATTTTCAATACAGAAAATCATTTAAAATGAGTTGTGAGCCCCCTTTGCTAGTGAAAGTCAAGTCAATAAATACTTATTAAGTGCCTATTATGTGCCAATCATTCCACTAAAAAGAACTGGAGAGATAAAAAAAGGCAACAAAACCAGTCCTTCCTCTCACCAAGCACACGTTACTAGTAATGGAGATAACATGCAAATAGGTAGAAACATGATACAGATGACAGGATAAATCTTAGATGGAAGGTATTCACATTTGAGAGAGGACTAGAAAAAAGAATCCAATTGTAAAACTTATTGAAAACTGAAAATAAAGCTTATAAAGGGAAGAATTTCTTAGTTTTAATCAGATATTCATATTCTAGTTTACTTTAAATGAACTGTAACCATTTTGTTTAAAATATGATTCCCACTGTTTTCAGAGCAATGACAACCTATTATGACTGGTTTGATAACCTGAAATAGTGCTCAGAAAGCCAAAGATGAAAGACAAAGAAGGTATAAAGAGATCTTTACACCAGCTATTCCCGAGGCTGGCTTTCCTGAAAGTTCAGTTCGAGTATCAGTTTACATGAAGTCTTTCCTGGGTGCTCTCAGTTGCTGATGTTTCCCGCATCATACATTTATCTTTTATATTTTTTGATATATGCAAATACACGTATATGTTGTTTCACTCAATATGACAAAAGGTCCTTCCTTGAGGGCAGGGACTATTTCATCTCAGTCTCTGTAGTTCCAGAGCCTTGCACAGTACTTCTTACAGAGTAGTTTCTCAATAAATGCTTGTTGATAAAAAATTAAATTGAAATTAATTCTCTGTGGTTTTTTAAAACATAATTTGGTAATCTTTTTTCTGTCATGGACAACTTTGAAAGTGTTATGAAACTCATGTATTTCTTCTCAAAATGATGTTTTTAAACACATAAAGTAAAATACACAGGGTAAGAAAGAAAACTACTTATATATTATCAAAATATTAAAAGTTCTAAGTCAACCCCCCACCCCCCTGAAATCTAGCCATGGAGTCTTAAAACATCACTGGGAGAGAGGGAAGACAGATGCTTGGGAACTGACTGGAAAAAAAAAATAAAGTAGAGATAGGATAATATGGTCTAAAAATTTATAGAAAGATCTGGCCTAAGAAGTCTTGAGAGCAAACTTCTGACAAACAAAAGAATCCAATAACATCCAACAGATTTAGATTTTAAAGACACATGTATAAAAGATAAAAGCTAAGGGCAGGTAATTGAGCAAACAAAAGATTTAGCATCCAAATTCCTACAAGTTAAGTAAGTTGCAAGATGAAAGAGAGAGTATAACTATACTTAACCTCCCTCTGTCAGAACTAGATATATCTAACCAGAAAATAAACAAGGAATAAGTTAAAGAGGTGAATAGAATGGGGATAGGAAGGAATATACCTTTTTCTCAATGACAGTAGCACCTACACAAAAACTGACCATATATTAGAGCATGAAAACCTCACAATCAAATGCAGAAAGGCAGAAATATTAAATGCATCCTTTTCAGATTATGACAAAATAAAAATTATGTGTAATAAAGGGCCACGGAAAAACAGAACAAAAATTAATTGGAAACTAAATAATCTAATCCTGAAGAATGGGTTGGTCAAAGAACAAATCATAGAAGCAGTCAATAATGTCATCCAAGAGAATGAAAATAACGAGACAACATATAAAAACCTATAGGATGCAACCAAAGCCATTCTCAGGGGAAATTTTATATTCTCTAGATGCTTATCTGAATAAAATAGAAAAAGAGAAAATCAATGTACTGGGCAAACAACTAAAAAAGCTAGGAAAAGAACAAATTAAAAAACCCAATTAAATACCAAATTAGAAATTCTGAAAATCAAAGGAGAGATTAATAAAATGGAAAGTAAGAAAACTACTGCACTAATCAATAATATTAAGAATTGGTTTTATGAAAAAATCCAAAAAGATAAACTGTTAATTGATTTGATTAGAAAAAAACAAAGAAGAAAACCAAATTACCAATATCAAAAATGAAAAGTGTAAAGTTACTATCAGTGAAAAAGAAATTAAAAGCAATAATTAGGAGTTATTTTACACAATTGAATGCCAATAAATCTGACAATATAAATGAAATGGATGAATATTTACAAATATATTAAGAGAAGAGGAAACAAAATATTAAATGGCACCATTTTAGAAAAAGAAATTGAACAAGCTATCAATGAATTACTTAAGAAAAAATTTTCAAGGCCAAATGGATTTACCAGTAAATTCTATCAAATATTTAAAAAACAATTAATTCCAATACTATGTAAACTATTCGGAAAAATAAGTGAAGGAGTACTACTAAATTCCTTTTATGACATAGATATAGTGCTGAGCTGATACCTAAACCAGGAAAGGCCAAAACAGACAAAGAAAATTACAGACCAATTTCCCTAATGAATATTGATGTAAAAATTTTAAATAAAACATTAGCAAAGAGATTACAGCAAAACCAGGACAATACACGATGACCAAGTTAGATTTACATTAGGATTGCAGGGCTGGCTCAACATCAGGAAAACTATTGGCATAAATGACCGTATCACTAACAAAACTAAAAAAAAAAAAAAAAATCACATGATTATCTTAACAGATGCAGAAAAAAAACCAGACAAAATACAACACCCATTTCAAATAAAAACATTAGAGAACATAGGAACTATGAGAGTTTTCCTTAAAATGGTAAGTAGCATCTATCTAAAATTATCACCAGCATTATATGTAATGGGAGCAAGCTATAAGCATTCCCAATAAGATCAGGGATGAAATAAGGATGTCCATTATCATCACCATTATTTAATGTTGTACAGAAATGTTAGTTTTAGCAATAAGAGAAAAAAAAGAGAAATTGAAAGAATTAGAGTAGGCAATGAGGAAATAAACTACCCCTCTTTTCAGATGATATGTTGGTATATTTAGAGAATCCTAGAGAATTAACTAAAAACTACTAGAAACAATTAACTTCATCAGAGTTGCAAGATAAAAAGCAAATCCTTATAAACCATAAAGATTTCTATATGTTACCAACAAAGCTCAGCAGCAAGAGATAGAACAAAATCCCATTTAAAATAATTGTAAACAACATAAAATATTTGGGAGTCTACCTGCCAAGACAAAGCCAGGAACTACATGAACACAATTACAGAACATGTTTCATAAAGTTAGATCTAAAAATATCAATTGCTCATGGGTAGGCCAAACTAATATAAGAAAAATGGCAATTCTACCTAAATTATTTTGCTCATTCAGTGCCATACCAATCAAACTGCCAAAAAAATTATTTTATAGACCTAGAAAAAAATAATAACAAAATTCATCTGGAAGAACAAAAAGTAAAGAATATCAAGGGAATAAATAAATGGGAAAAAAAAGCAAAGGAAAGTGGACTAGCTATACCATAATTAAAATTATATTATAAAATAGTGGTCATCAAAACCATTTTGTACTGTCTAAGAAAAGGAATAGTGGATCAGTGGGATAGGTTAGGTATGCAAGATGCAATGACCAGTATCTTACAGCCTATGCAAAGATAAGGTTGAAATGCATTCATGATTTAAATATAAAGGATTATACTATAAGCAAATTAATAGAGCAAGAGATAGTTTACCTGTCAGATCTGTGTAGAAGAGGAATTTATGCCCAAACAAGTGATAAAAAACATTAGGAAATGCAAAATGGATAATTATGATTACATTAAAATAAAAAGGTTATGCACAAAACAAATCCAATGCAGCCAAGATTAGAAGGGAAGCAGAAATCTGGTAAACAATTTTTATATCCAGTGTTCCTGATAAAGGCCTCATTTCTAAATCTGGAGAGAACTAACTCAAATTTATAAGATTACAAGTTATTCTGCAATCGATAAATGGTCAAAGAATATGAACAAATAATTTTCAGAAGAAGAAATTAAAGATATTTCTTTGAAAAAAATGCTCTAAATCACTATTAATTAGAGAAGTACAAATTAACATAACTCTGAAATACTACTTCATCCTTCTCAGATTGTCTAAAATGACAGGAAAAGGTAATGACGAATGTTGGAGGGGATGTGGGAAAACTGGGACACTAATACATTGTTGGTAGTATTGTAAATTGATCCAACCATTCTGGAGAGCAATTTGGAACTATACCCAAAGGGCTATCAAACTGTGCGTACCCTTTGATCCAGTGGTATCACTACTAGGACTATATTCCAAAAAGATCATAAAAGGACCCATATGTACAAAAATATTTGTGCCAGCTCTTTTTGTAATGTCAAGGAATTGGAAACTTAGTGGATGCCACCCATTTGTTGGGGAATGATTGAATAAGTTGTGGTATATGAATGTAATGATACATAATTATTGTATAAGAAATGATGAGCAGGCTGATTTCAAAAAAGCCTGGAAAGGCTTAAAATGGTGTAGAGTGAAGTGAGCAGAGTCAGAAAAATACTGTGTACAGTAACAGCAAAACTATATGATTAACTGTAATGAACTTGGCTCTTCTCAGCAATGCAGTGATTCAATACAATTCCAATAGACTTGGGATCGAAAATGCCATCTGCAATTAGAGAGAACTATGGATACTGAATGTGGATGAAAGCATAGCATTTTCACCTTTTTGTCTGTTTCTTTTGTTTGTTTTATCTTGTGGTTTTTTTCCCCTTTTGGTCTGATTTTTCTTGTACAACATGACAAATATGGAAATGTTTAAAAGTATTGTACATATTTTAGCTATGTCAGAGAGCTTGCTGTCTTGAGGTAAAAGAAAGGGAGAACAATTTGGAACATAAGGCTTTGCAAAGATGAATGTTGAAAACTACCTTTACGTGTATTTCAAAAAATAAAATACTACTGATAATAATAAAAAAAAAGAATACTCCTACTAATCAAATCAGCAAGTATTTAAAAGCACCTACTGTATGCCATGTATTGATGATACAAAGATAAACAAATGAAACAAGCCCTCTCCTAAAAGAAATTATATTGTGTTAGGTATGACATCTACATAAATAAGTATATATAAAACTAACAAAAATAAAGACATGTTGAATTTATGCAGATGCCATGAGCAGCTGGAGTGAATACCAAAAAGTGCGTGAAGATGCTTCAGTATAGTTTTAAAAGAACAGATTCTAAAGGACAGAGGAGTGAGTTAAAAGTACATTCCATGAAATATGTATACATATATTCGATTTGCCAATATTTTAACATAATTAACATGAAGTGGATATCCTGCCATCTAGGGAAGGTGTGGGGAAGTTGGGGGGAAAAAATTTGTAACGGAAAGCTATGTAAGGGTTATCGTTGAAGAATTACCCACACATATGTTATGCAAATAAAATAAAATTAAAAAAAAAAAGTACATTCCATGCATGAATGATAGCTATGCAAAGGCCTGAGTAAAGAAGATGGAGCATCATGTAGGAAGAACAGCAAGAGGACCAGACTAAATGAACCACAAAGTATAGGAAGGGAAGTAATGAAAAATAAAGTTAGAAAATTAGTTGAATCTAAGTTGTGAAGTTTGTTTGATCCTAGAAACAGTAGGATTTATTCAATAGGGAAATTACATCATATTAATTGATGACAGAGAACACATCAATGTTACCTAAATCCTGAAAAATGATTTACTCATAGTAGAGACTGAGACATTACTTTGGAGGACAGTCAATGTAGGAATCTGTTTTACAAAGGGCTTTTGTTTTTCTTTCTTCTTTAACAATGAAGAAGAGGGAGACAGGTGGGAGGAACAGGAGAAGAAGCATCATTAAAAAAAATATTTTAATAAATAAAGAAAAAGAAAGGCAACAAGCCATGATGGCAGAGTAGTCAGAAGCAGTATAGTCTAACTCTCCCCACAATAACATCTTCAAAAACATTTAAGATCATCAAATCCAGCAGTATTTGGGAAACTGAAGATGAATCTACCATTGATCTGCTTTACAGCCCAAGATACAAATTCAAACTATAGACGAGTGAACAGAGCAAGATTTATGAAACGGGGACAGGAAAGGATCACAGACTTAGTTCCCAGAATTGCAATCTAAGTCTGGTGCAGCCAGCAGATCCCAGATCTATACTTCAGAGCTCTCAGGCCAGTAATGCTGCATTGCTGGGTTGCCCAGCATAAAACTCTGGAAGAATAACCAATGATGACTATAATGACTATTAGGGAGTTAAATTAAATGAGAACTAGGTGATAGAGAAAAAAGGACATTATAATAGGACAAATAGCAAGTTCAATTGAAGTAGAAGAATTGGTCAGAGAGAATTTCAGACTTCTAAATCAGAAGAGCTTCAATAAGACCTAGTGATGACAAGATTCAGGTAAAGCCCCATTAATGAGGAGTAGCTTAAATGGAGTAGAGATCAGGGGAGTTCAAATCAAACAATTATATGGTCAAAGCATTATAATACTCATGATGTAAATAATGATGGTGGGTGTTAGAACAAGTTTTAAGTCAAGGGTTGACATTGCTGAGGAAGCAGGAAGATGACACTGACGATTACCAAATGATATAGAGCATAAGAAGATGAAAAGTAGTACAGAGCATAGAATATTTCTCTTTGAAGGTATCTGCAAAGGGAAAAGTTTATTTCTGTTCAGTTGTTTTCAGTCATGTCTGATTCTTCATGGCCCCATTTGGGGTTTTCTTGACAGAGATAATGGTTTGCCTTTTCTTCTCCAGTTCATTTTACAGATGAAAAAATTGAGGCAAACAGGGTTAAGTGACTTGTCCAGGATCAAGCAGCTAGTAAGTATCTGAGGCTAGATTTGAACTCAGCCTCATTCCAAGCCCAGGAGTAAGGTATCACCTCACTGCCCAAAGGGAAAAAAGGATTTTGTTTACACAGAGAATATTTGATTTGTAAAAGGGGAGCATTCTGCAGACTCTTTACATAATGTAAACTTGTGTGGTGACACAGGGAAAGGAAGGCCAATTAGGAGGAAAGAAGGAGAGCAGCACAACTGTAGAAGGGGACCGGCACAAGGTTCAAAAAAAAAAAGGGGGGGGGACAGAGAAGCAAGAGTAGGAGGAGGAATACACAAAGGAAAGGGCCAACTGGATGGGGGTCAAGCTGTGTGGAGCCTGGCCAGAAAGGGGAAGAGGCAAACACATGGGGACCATACATGGTCATAGACAAGAAAGGAAAGATGATAAGCCAGGGTCAGATGGACGCTCTCAGAGCCAAGCCAGAAAAAAAAGACACCCATTTTTTCACCTGGAGTAAGGGATGGGAGGCCATGGAGCTCCAAACTTCCAGGGGCAGGAATGGAGATAGAGAGCACAATATGGTGCAGTATAATTAACATAGGTGTTGTTTGGGAAAGAGAATTTCTTCTAAAATTCTTTATGAAAAGTTAAATTTGCATAATGCAAGTTTACAAAAAAATCGAAAACTGCCTATAGTAGGAGGTCAAACATTTGAATAGAAGGTACAATAAATTCTGTGCAATGGAATGGAAGCTCTAAAGAACAAAGAAAAGCTTGAATCCATATTTTAATCCTATAGCACCTATTATGCATTGATCATTTTTTAAAAATCTAAGTTGGTGATAAAATCAATATGGATATGTTTATAATTCTATAGTTCAAATATGAAAAAGAGAAATACAAAATAGGGATAAGATAGGGGACTGCTTATAAAAATTCTTTAGGCAAGTGGAAATGTTTGTCTCCACAAATATTTAGAACTAGTCTGCAAAGGTGTAACAAAATGAAACATTTCCTTATGTTAATTAAAAATACATTCCTCCCACCCCCAAAATCTCACTACCTACCTTGACCATGTTCTCATTTGGTCAATTTCATTATATTTACTTTTTAAGTGCTTTTTAGTGGCCTACCAGAAAGGGCAGGGATTCTCCCTACTGGCAGGAGCTGCCATGCAAAGAACCACAGAATTACCACTACTATTAACACAGACCATATTATGGCAGTTTTGAACAGGAGCAAGAGTCTTCTAGCACTCACAATTCCCTCTCTGATTTCAGTTGCTATGATGGTGCCCCCTTACAACAGTTTCACTAGGCAACTCTGAGATTGCCAACTGAATCCTCTGTCCAAATATTTTTATGGTTATCATTATTATTCTGTTATTTATTTAAGAATTAGAAAGACTTAATTTTAATGCAGTACCAAGAAAACTCATTTTCCTGAGTTCAAATCTGGACTCTTTGTAACTCTGAGAAAATCACTTAATCTTGTTTGTCTCAGTTTCCTCATCTGTAAAATAAGATGAAAAGAGAAATGGCAAACGATGCCAGTATATCTATCAAGAAAACCCTAAATGGAGTCATAACGAATTGGACGATGACTGAAAATCCTTCCAAGAAAATCATTAAAAGAGTAATTCCAGCATAAATAAATTTCATTTTCAAAATATATAAGTAATTTATCAGTTTACAAAGGAAGTCAAAGGAATGTCTTGTTTTCTTTCCTTTCTTGTTGCTGTACAAACATTATTCCATAATAAAGAAGAGAGAAAAGGCAACTGCTCAATCATCTCTCTGAGAAAAGTGATTCTCCCTAGCTTCCCCCAAATTCTACCTCTCTTCATGAAAACTTCACATCTAAGCCCTGCTAAGATTCTGAATAATGTGAATACTGAAACTGTCAACACATGAAGTAGGAGATTCTGGGCTTTAGCCACCGCTTCACTTAGGAAGGAAGGGAACCAGTTAATAGCAATGATATACCAGTTCCAGAGGGGGAAAAAAAAAACACACAAAAAAACAAAAAACCTCATGCTGATCCAAGAGAAACTTTAGAAGTTCCAAGTGAGTCAAAAGGAGGAACACCGCAAAAGCAGCTTAACAAGAAACACAGAAGCTTACTTAGTCAAAGAACCCACTGTGAAAAGCAAGTTCTTTTGCCCTAGTGAATATACGACCACCTAAGAAGGTGACTTTGTGGTTATCATCAGTCACCCTGCCGTAGATGGTCAAGAATTCACTTCGGACCTGTAGGTCAGAGAAGGTTTCTCTGTTGAGAAACAGCTACAGCAGGAGTTCCTGGAGAGCCTTAAGGAATGCAGCCAGATTCCATAGTTTAGCTAATCTTCAGATGCAACTGGAAAAGGGAGCACAATAAGAAGGAAAAATGAGAAAGGAAATGCAATATCATAAACCAGACTCAATGAAGTTAAAAGGAGTAACAAATTCAAAGAACGATTTAAGAGACAAAAGAATGAAGAAATCACAAGAGATAAAATTTCCTAATGATAGGTATGCTTGATCCAAACTTTATTTAAAGAGAAATCAAGTCTATGAAAAAAAGCTATTATTTAAGCAATTAACATTTAAGAGGTTAGTAAGTGGTAAAGGAAACATAGATTACAAGGTATAACAACATCATAACAATAGGAGAAAAATCATTTAAAATCCTTGTACATGAAACAAATTTATCTTATTTATATTTTGTTTTTTTTAAAATGTGTACTACAGAGCCAATGGAGAATACTATGGTCAGCAGAAATCGTTACAAAATAATTTTCTACAAACCTCTGCAAGCCAAAAACCTCAGGAAAAGGAATTACTTACTCCACACAACTAAAAAGTGAATTCATAAGGTAAGAAGACAGAATCACCATACAAGGTTAAAAACCGCATCAAATAATACTGGAGAATTTAAGTACTTAAAGTTCTAAATCAGCACTCCCCACTCTACCTGTCATTTTACACCAAGCACAAATAACATCAGCAATTTCACATACCCATACTGCACAATCTTTCTCTTTTGAGGCCTTTGCTCACTCTCCCCAGGGCAGTGACTGAGCTTGAACCCTGTTCCCAATAACCCAAAAAAGGCAGAAGACAGGAATTCTTTTTTTTTTAATTTTATTTTTTTATTAAAGCTTTTTATTTGCAAAACATATGTATGCGTAGTTCTTCAAAAGCTTTCTTACAAATTTTTCACCCCTTGTTCCCTCCCCTTCCCTCCCCTAGATGACAGAAATTCTGATACATGTTAATTATATTACAATACTTGACAAATCGAATATGTATATACATATTTTTACAGTTATCTTGCTGTGCAAGAAAAATCATATCTACAAGAAAAAAAAAAATCTGAGAAAGGAAACCCAATGCAAGCAAACATCAATAGAGAGCATGAAAATATTATGTTGTGGTCCACATTTCACATCCCTCTCTCTGGGTGTATATGGCTTTCTTCACTGAACAATTGGAACTGGTTTGAAACATTTCATTGTTGAAGAGAGCCATGTCCATCAGAATTGATCATCATATAGTCTTGTTGCTGCCGTGTATAATGATCTCCTGGTTCTGCTCACTTTGCTCAGCATCAGTTCATGAAAGTCTCTCCAGGCCTTTCTGAAATCATCTTGTTGGTCGTTTCTTACCGAACAATAATATTCTATAACATTCATATGCTATAATTTATTCAGCCATTCTCCAATTGATGGGCATCCATTCAGTTTCCAGTTTCTAGCCACTACAAAAAGGGCTGCCACAAACATTCTTGCACATGTGGATCCCTTTCCCTCCTTTAAGATCTCTTTGGGATATAAGCCCAAAACACTGCTGGGTCAAAGGGTTTGATCACTTTTTGAGCATAGTTCCAAATTGCTCTCCAGAATGGTGGGATCCATTCACAGTTCCAACAACAATGTATCAGTGTCCCAGTTTTCCCACATCCCCTCCAACATTTGTCATTATCTTTTCCTGTCATTTTAGCCAATCTGATAGGTATGTAGTGGTACCTCAGAGTTATCTTAATTTGCATTTCTCTGAACGGTAGTGATTTGGAGCAACTTTTCATATGACTAGAAATAGTTTCAATTTCATCATCTGAAAATTGTTCATATCCTTTGACCATTTATCAATTGGAGAGTAGCTTGAATTCTTATAAATGAATCAATTCTCTATATATTTTAGAAATGAGGCCTTTAGCAGAACCCTTAAATGTAAAGATGATTTCCCAATTTATTGCTTCCCTCCTAATCCCCAAGACCATTCTTCTCAGCAGTCTGTTGCTTCCAAGATGAAATGCAAATCCCTGAGTATGGCATTAAAAACTCTCTATAATGTGGCTTCTACCTCTCTTCTAGCCATGTTACTCTTCACCTACTTTATAATCTAACCAAACTGGTCAGAATAATCACCTTCATTTTTTGTGATGCTATTTGGTAGTTAACATGACTATTCCTCCTTATTCTCCTCTCAGAGAAAGCCCTTATGGTACAGAGGCCTTTATCAGAACCCTTAAATGTAAAGATGATTTCCCAATTTATTGTTTCCCTCCTAATCTTGTCTGCATTACTTTTGTTTGTACAAAACCTTTTTAACTTAATATAGTCAGAATTATCTATCTGGTGTTCAATTAAAAGTTCCAATTCTACTTTGGACATAAATTCATTCCATCTCCACAGGTCTGAGAGGTAAACTATCCTATGTTCCTCTAATTTACTTATAATCTCACTCTTTATATCTAAATCATGAACCCATTTAGATCTTATCTGGTGTTAGATGTGGGTCAAGCCCTAATTTTTTTTTTTTCAAATAGTGAGTACTTATCCCAAAAGCTGGGGTCTTTGGGTTTATCAAACACTAAATTGCTATAGTCATTGCCTAGTTTGTCCTGTGATCCAATCCTATGCCACTGATTGACTACTCTATTTCTTGGCCAGTACCAAATGGTTTATTTTATAATATAGTTTTAGATCTGGTACAGCAAGGCCACCTTTATCAGCCTTTCTTTTCATTAATTCCCTTAAAATTCTTGACCTTTTGTTCTTCCAAATGAACTTTGCTACTATTTTTTCCAGATCTGTAAAATAATTTCTTGGGAGTTTGATTGGTATGGCACTAAATAAGTAAATTAGTTTGGGTAGTATTGTCATTTTTATTATATTTACTCGGCCTACCCAAGAGCACTTGATGTTTTTCCAATTGACTAGGTCTGATTTTATTTGTGTGGAAAGTGCCTTGTAGTTTAATTCATATAGTTCCTGACTTTTCCTTGGCAGATAGATTCCCAAATATTTTATACTATCAACCGTTATTTTGAATGGAATTTCTTTTTGTATCTCTTGCTGCTGAACTTTGTTGGTAATATATAAAAATGCTGATGATTTAT
>JAJPUD010012628.1:0-48391 GCA_023553655.1 Myrmecobius fasciatus | reverse complement strand
TTTTTTTTTTTTTAGTGCTACAAATTACTGCTTTGTGTCGGGCATTTCTCTTTCCTTTCTGGGCTTTGAGTGGAATAGCTATTGTAGAAGAGAATTTAAACACAAACATTATATTTGATTGTTATAACAGTAGAACACCTTCCTCTAAGCAAGTATTTTGAAAATCACTCAGCTGGAGGTATGGTGGGCATATGGAGTAACCTACTTTTTGAAGATGTCAACATTTAAAACTTAAATTCACACTTTCTAGGAATGCATTACTAAAATTTTGATTCGGTTGGATGATAATTTTATTTTAAAGTATATGTGACAGACATGTGTCTTTGAAATAAGGAGACTGATTTTTATAAGTCCAATTTGCATCTGTGGCACACTTTCTATATGGGAAGAACACACAGATTTTGCATCTTTTTTTTTTATATTTACCTTTGTTTTCTTGGGAAGGCATGAGAATATTTTGTGAGACAGAGAAATACAGTGTAGTAGAAAGAGCAAGGTAAGTCCAGGAAACTAACCTCTGATACTAGAGAGCCTTCAGGGTAGGTTTGTTTTTTTTTTTCCTTCACATTTTTTTCTTTGTATTCTCAGAATGTAGCATAGATCCCATAGATGTATTCTCAGCATCATAGCATTAGGGAGATGACATTTTGTCTATATAGATATTCCTTACTTCCCATGATAATTGTGAGGGCTGTCTTCAGCCCAACTTTACTCACTCTTTTCCCCAACATTCTCCTACTCAGCCCCCACCCTATACTATGTAAGCCCCTAGGTCTCCTCTCTTCTAAGATGGACATCATCTTTGGGGCAGTAATTATAGTACTAGCTGTGCAGATAGCACTGAGCAAGTTCCTCTACCCAGCCTTCTAGATTAGGCTCCTGCCTTCATGGTCGTGGCAGGTGTTCATATGTCTTGTGGTTAGTCACTGGTAAATAAGAATCCTGCCCATCTTTTTGTTTTAAGTAGGCCAGAATGAGATGAATAAGAAATGCATGATAAATTATTTCCTCAACAAATGAACAAACAAATAAAAACCAACTAATTTTCTTCCAAATATCACCTTTTTTGCACTTAATAGTACTTTATATTCTTCAATTACATGTAAATTGTTTTCAATATTATTTTTATAAGATTTTGAGTTCCAATTTTTTCTCCTTCTTTCCCTCCCTTCTTCCCTCCCCAAGACAGCAAAAATTATGTTAAACATATTTCCACATTAGTCATGTTTTGAAAGAAGAATCAGGACAAAAAGGGAAAACCACAAGAAGAAACAAAAAAGAAAAAACAAAAAAGAAATAGTATGCTTCAATCTGTATTCAGACTACATTAGTTTTTTCTCTGAATGTGGTCAGCGTTTTCCATCATGAGTCTTTTGGAATTGTCTTGGATCATTATATGGCTGAGAAAAGCTAAGTTAATCATAGTTGGTCATTGCACAGTGTAGTTGTTACTGTACACAATGTTCTCTTGATTCTGCTCACTTCACTCAGCATCAGTTCATGTAAAGTCTTTCCAGTCTTTTCTAATAGCACAGTAGTATTCCATTACATTGATTTATTACAACTTGTTCAACTATTCTTCAATTGATGGGCATCCCCTCAATTTCTAATTTTTTGCCCCCACCAAAAGAGCTGCTACAGATAATTTTGTACATATTGGTCCTTTTCTCTTTTTTATGATCTCTTTGGGATATAAACCTATCAAAGGGTATGCACAGCTTTATAACCCCTTGACATAGTTCCAAATTGCTCTTCAGGATGATTGAATCAGTTCAGAACTCCACCAACAATGCATTACTATCCCAGTTTTCCCACATCTTCTCCAAACATTTATTCCTTTTATGTCATATTAGCTAATTTGATGGGTGTGAGGTGGTATCTCAGAATTGTTTTAATTTTTCTAATCAATAGTGATTCAGAACTTTTTTTTTCATATCACTATAGATAGCTTTAATTTCTTCATCTGAAAACTGCCTGTTCATAGCTTTTGACCATTTTATCAATTGGGCAATACCTTGTATTCCTATAAATTTGATTCAGTTTTCTATATATTTGAGAAATGCGCCTTTATCAGAAATATTGTAACAATTATTTCCCAGTTTTCTGCTTCCCTTTTAACATGGCTGCATTGGTAGTGCTAAACTTAATACTCTGAAAAGGATTACTGTCCTTAAAATAGGCAATAACTATAGCAATCTAGTGTTTGACACACCCAAAGACCCTAGCTTTTGGGATAAGAACTCACTATTTGACAAAAACTGCTGGGAAAATTGGAAACTACTATGGAAGAAATTAGGGCTTGACCTACACCTAACACCACATACCAAGATAAAATCTAAATAGGTTCATGATGTAGACATAAAGAGTGATATTATAAACAAATCAGAGGAACATAGGATAGTTTACCTCTCAGATCTGTGGAGAAGGAAGGAATTTGCATCCAAAGAAGAACTGGAACTCTTAATTGAACACCAGATAGGTAATTTTGATTATACTAAGTTAAAAAGTTTATGTACAAAGAAAACTAATGCAGATAAGATCAGAAGGGAAGCAATAAATTACATTTAAGGGTTCTGATAAAGGCCTAATTTCTAAATTATATAGAGCACTGACTCAAATTTCTAAGAATTCAAGCATTCTCCAGTCGATAAATGGTCAAAGGATATAAATAGACAATTTTCAGATGAAGAAATTAAAACTATTTCTAGTCATATGAAAAGCTGCTCCAAATCACTATTAATCAGAGAAATGCAAATTAAGACTACTGTGAGATACCATTACATACCTCTTAGATTGGCTAAGATGATATGAAAAGATAATGACGAATGTTGGAGGAAATGTGGGAAAATTGGGACATTGATACATTGTTGGTGGAACTGTGAGCAGATCCAATCATTCTGGAGAGCAGTTTGGAACTATGCTCAAAAAGTAATCAAACTATGCATACCCTTTGACCCAACAGTGTTTCTACTGGGCCTATATCCCAAAGAGATCTTAAAGGAAGGAAAGGGACCCACATGTGCAAGAATGTTTGTGGCAGCCCTTTTTGTAGTGTACTGGAAACTGAATGGATGCCCATCAATTGGAGAATGGCTGAATATATTATGGTATATGAATGTTATGGAATATTATTGTTCTGTAAGAAACGACCAGCAGGACGATTTCAAAGAATCCTGGAGATACTTGTATGAACTGATGCTAAGTGAAATGAGCAGAACCAGGAGATCCTTATACATGGCAACAACAAGACTATAGGATGATCAATTCTGATGGACATGGCTCTCTCTTCAACAATGAGATGATTCAAACCAGTTCCAATTGTTCAGTGATGAAGAAAGCCATATACACCCAGGGAGAGACCTGTGGGATCTGAGTGTGGGCCACAACATAGCATTTTCACACTTTCTGTTGATGTTTGCTTGACTTTGTTTTCCTTCTCATGTTTTTTTTCTTTCTAGATTGGATTTTTCTCGTGCAGCAAGATAACTGTATAAATATGTATACATATATTGGATTTATCATATATTTTAATATAGTTAACATGTATTGTATTACCTGCTATCTAGGGGAGGGAGTGGGTAGAAAGAGGGAAAAAATTTGGAACAGAAAGTTTTGAAAAATTACCCATGCATATGTTTTGCAAATAAAAAGCTTTACTAATAATAAAAAAAAAGCATACCTTAAAAAAAACCCAAAACATTACTGTTCTTGTAGCCAAAGGTTCCCAATTTCATCCTGGATTTTTCACTTCCCTCACTCCACATATCCAGTCAATTTCCAAGTCCTGTTATTTCTTTTTTCACAGTATCTTTTTTTTTTTCCCCTACTCACACAGTCATCCTCTTAGTTCTAGTCCCATCCCCTTACCTGGATTACTTCAGTAGCCTCCTAATTGGTCTTCCTCCTTCAATTCTCTCCATTTTCCATTCTGTCCTTCACACAGCTACTTAAGAATTCTCCTAAAATGCAAGTCAGACCCTGTCATTTCTCTACTCACTAAACTCTAGTGACTCCCAGTTGTCTGTAGGAGTAAATATTTCATCTTCTCTTCTTATGTTTTAAAATTTATATTATATTTAGCTTATATATTTAATTTTAATTTAGATTTTTGGTGTTCTCTTATACTCTGATAATATAATCCATATAATAATGAATAAATATGAACTGTATTATTATATTCACTCAAAAATGAATGAACACGAATCACATATGTTTGTGATTTTTAGATAAGTAAATTACAAATGATGGACTGTATGCTTAAATTTTTTTTTTCTGTTTTACTTTTCAGAGGAATGTGCCAAAAACAAATTTGGATATAATTGACGAAGAGGTTAGGTGAACCAAAATTGACATTTATTTCAGTGGCACAGGAAGTAGCTTGTTAATTTCATCTATTTCACTCATTTCAATATTTCTGAAGGAATGTAGTGGAAAGCTATGCCATGTTTTTCTCTTAATAAGAACAATTATACCTTTTCACCTGAGAAAAGGGAATTATGTATTGTTCAGGTTGGCTTTGTGGGAAAAATCAAGTGAATGAAGAATACCCTTTTCCCAGACAAAGAAGTGGTTGAATGAAACTCTTATAGTCTATTAATACAAGTCTCTTGGATTGATGCTGCAGATAGAAACTGAACTGAGCACAAAATGGAAGTGAAGGAGGAAAAATAAAATGAGGGGAATATTAAAAAAATGGTTTGATACTTGTTTTAAAAAATAAAGAGGTTTGAACAGAGGAATAGATTTGGTATACAACACACAAAAGAAATTAACATAATAGCCTAGCATTTGATATACTTAGACCCAGCTACTGGGTAAGCACTCAAAATTTGACAAAAATTGCTAAGAAACCTAAAAAGCAGTCTGACACAATTTAGGTATAGATCAGCATCTTCTATCATATATATATTGTAATGAATTCCAAATGCATATGTCTTTGGTATAAATGGATATATCATTAACAAATTAGAGGAGCAAGGGTGAAATTCCTGTTCACAACTAAGAATAAGAGAAAATGTTCATGACTAGACAAGGGATAGAGAGGAGAGAAGACAAAATGGATAGTTTTGTTACGTAAAATTTAAGTTTTGAACAAATAAAACCATTATGATTAAAATGAGAAAGGAAAAAAGACAAAATTTTGCAGAAAAATTTTCTGATGAAAGTCTTAATTTCTTAAATATATAAGGACTTAAATCAAATTTATAAGAATCCAGACCACTCCCAATTGATCAGTGGTCAAATGTACCAGCAGTTTTCAGAGGAAGAAATCAAGAGCTATAAACAGCCAAATTACAAAAGAAAATCCTCCTCTAATACAATTGTTGATGGAGTTGGGAATTGTTGGAGTTGTGAATTGATCCAATTCTTCTGGAGAGCAGTTTGCAAATATGCCCAAAGGGCTATGAAACTCTGCATACTTTGACCCAGCAGTGTTTTTACTGGGCCTGTATTCCAAAGAGATCATAAAAAGGCGAAAAGGACTCATATGTGCAAAAGTGTTTGTAGCAGCCTTCTTTGTAGTGACAAGGAACTGGAAACTGGAAACCCATCAGTTGGGGAATGTAGAATAAGTTATTGCATATGAATGTTATGGAATATTATTGTTCTGTAAAAAACTATCAGAAAGGTGATTTCAGGAAGCCTTGGAGAGACTTACATGAACTGATGCTAAGTGAAGTGAGTAGAACCAAGAAAATACTGTACACAGCAACAACAAGATTTTGTGATAAGTCAACTCTAATGGATGTGGCTCTTTGCAACAATGAGGTGTGACAGGTCAGTTCTAATAGACTTATGATAGAGCCATCTTCAGCCAGAAAGACGACTATGGTGACTGAATGTGGATCACAATATAGTATTTTCATTTTTTTATTGTTGTTTGCTTGCTTTTTTCTTTCTTATTTTTTCCCTTTTGATCTGATTTTTCTTGTGCAGCATGATAAATGTGGAAATATGTATAGAAAAATTACACATGTTTAATATATGTTGGATTACTCTCTAGGTCAGAGGACTGGGGAGAAGGGAGGGAGAAAAATTTGGAACACAAGGTTTTTTAAGTGTGAATGTTAAAAACTTTGTATATATTTTGAAAATCAGAAGCTTTTAATAAAATTTCAAAATAAATAATAAAAAAGAATATTTTAAAAAAAAGTCCTCAGACCACTAATAATTAGAAAAGTATCTTTTGTCAGAGACGTTAAATAACTCTCCTAGGATCACATAGCTAGTAAGTCTGTGGTGCGGGATTCAGTATCAATTTCCTGACTATAAGCCCAAAACTCTGGCTACTTGACCACTGTGCCTGTCATTTGTTATTCCCCCCATTTGTCTTTTATTCTGTATTTAGCAAATGTAAAATGTTTAAAGTGCGAATGGTGGCTATTATAGAAACAGAAATGCAGCAAACCAGTCAAGCTTTAGCATTAAGTCACTTCCACTGTGCTAGAGAGATGTTGGAGGCACTGAGATAGGGATGATACTGACTCTTCTCTCAAGAATCTTCCATTTTAATAGGCCCCAAAGGCAGAACATGAATAACTGTAACATAAGGGAAAATGGGACAAGTGCAAGCAGGAAGCTCAGGCAGAGTCCTGTAACAACTTTGAGGAAGAAGAGGTTATTACTTAAAAGAATATGTGTATTGTATTTTAAGCCCAGAAATTCTTCTGTATATGGAAATGTATATTATTATTTATAACCTTCATCACTAGGCAGCCATTTGGAAGGGTACTACACACACACACACACACACACACACACCCCACACACATATGTAAGTCTTTGTCAAATTTTGAGGAATTCTTTTCCTCTGTTCTTTTCTCTTTTGGTGATTTAGAATAAGTCTGCCACCAGCTTGTATCCTTTTATAGCTAAAATTATTGTTCTTACATTTCTATAATAGCTTAAGGCAGCAAGGTTGCTCAGTGAATAGAACACTTCAAATCTGGCCTCAGATACTTAATAGTTGTGTGATTCAAATGATTTAATTATATTCTGCCTCAGTTTCCTCATCTGTAAAGTGGGACTAATAATAGTCATCTTTCAGGGTTGTTGTGTCACATGAAATAATTATTAAAGTGCTTAGTTAAGTGCCTGACTCATAGTAAATGCTAAAAAATGTTAGCTATTAATAATAACAAATCCGATTCCTTTAGCATTTTGAGATTTAAAAGTACCTTCCTCAGGAAACTGGGAAAACATTTTGACAGCAAGTTTCTTTGATTAGTGCTCATTTCTCAATTACAGATTACTGAGCCAAATTTGTAAAAATAACAGCCATTCCCCAGTATGCTACATGGTCAAATGTTAGAAATAGGCAGTTTACAGAAAAAACCAAAGCTATAATGAAATAAATAAATGAATGAATGAATGAAAAGAAATCATGAAAACATACTCTAAATGACTAATATTTAGAGAAATGCAAATTAAGCAATTGAGGTACCACCTCATACTTAATAGATTGGCTAATATAACAGAAAAGGAAAATAATGAATGCTAGAAGAAATGTGAAAAAATAGGGACATGAGTGCACTTTTGGTAGAGTTGTGAACTGGTCCAACAATTTGGAACTATACCCAAAGAATTATAAAATTGTGGATACTCTTTGACCCAGCAATACCACTACCAGGTCTGTATCCCAAAGAGATCATAAAAATGGAAAAGGACCCATATGTATAAAAGTATTTATAGCAGCTCTTTTTATGGTGGCAAAAAATTAGAAATTGAGTGGATGCCTATGAATTGGGGAATGGCTGAACAGGTTGTATTATATGATTGTGATGGAATACTATTAAATGATGAGGGGGATGGTTTTAGAAAAATCTAGGAAGACTTATATGAACTGATGCAAAGTGAAGTACAGTAGAACCAAAAAAATATTGTATGAAGTAATAGCAGTATTGTCCAGTGATCAATTGGGAGAGACTTAAGCTACACTGAATACAGTGTTTCAAGAAAATTCCAAAGAACCCATAATGAAAAATACTATCTACCTTCAGAGATAGAATTGATGAACTGAGTGCAGATTGAAGTATAATTTTTCACCTTTTTCTTTCTTTTTTTATTTACAATTTGGCTAATATGGAAATATATTGCATTACTTCATATGTATAATAGATATATTGCTTGACTTTTCAATGAATGGGATAAGGGGTTGGAGGGAGAAAGGGAATTTGGAATTAAAAATTTTAAAAAAAGAATATGTTTTTTTAAAAAAGCATTTCATGGGGCAGCTAAGAGTCAGAGGACCTGAATTCAAATCTGTCCTCAGATTCTTGATACATATTAGCTATATGACCTTGACCCCAGCTGCTTCACAAATAACCTGAAAAAAACCAAAACCACAACGTCAGAGCATTTCAAAACAACTGAGTAAAGTCAGTAATGCACAGTTTTTGTTTTTGGTCTAGATTTTTAAAATTTCATGACTTCAGAAAACTTTGTGAGAAAACTCACTCCTCAGTTGTAGGTCAGCACCTTCCCTGCAAAATAGAGTTTTATTGAGTCGCCTGGGCACTGAAAAGTTAAGTGACTTGCCTTTAGGATCACATAGCCACGATATGTCAGAAATGAGAAATTATATAATGATTATTTCCATTTGACAGGTGCAGATGAGAAAACTGATTCTGTGAAGAGAGAAGTGATTTGTTATCAGTCTATTAAGTGGTAGAGCCAGGACCAGAATTCCACTCTTCTTTCTCTAAAGCAAGCAACTATGAAACCTTTAGAATTCAAATCCTTTGATTTAAGGACTTAATATTAATTTGATCTCATCTGTAGCCTTAGTTTACAGAGTGCTTTTTTTCCCTCAATAACATGCCAGAAAGTTCTAGGTCAGACTTTGAATAGAAGATAAGCTACCATTTGAGAAGGATTGCTTCAAAAGGATTTTGGGGGAAAAAAAAAGTCTTATAATTGGCCGATTAGGTTACCTTGGTGTTAATGTACTACCATCATTTATAACTCAGGAAATAAATAAATGTCTCCTATCTCACTTTAATTATACTTTATTGATTAAAAGAACAGGCAGAAACTTTGCACACATCCTGTGGCAACCAAGGGAAATAGTGGGAAATTCATTTCTTAATGAGAATGGCATCTTTAAAAGAATCTTGTTTAAAAAACATATTAAAATGAAAAAGGGATATGTTAACATTCCAGGCAGAGCAAAAACTAGCTCAGTAAAAACTGCAAATTGGGCCCAGCTATTATCATTTCTGATCATTGTATAACTTGCTTACTGGGAGCTTAAACCATCTGGTTTTTCTGTTAATTCTTTAAAACCCAGTTGGTGGATCTTATAGGGAAAAAAGGTAATAAACCTTGAAATATGGTCACCAGTCTTCCTAGCCCACTTTTGAGTTAATTGCATGCAAACTTAAGTGTTTTTGGAAAAAAACAAAAGGAATTAAATGTTGCTATCAACTCTCTGGGACTCAGCTGGAGCCCTATGCACCTGTCACTGACTTGGAGGAGGCTTTCTCTATAATTAAGAGCTCCTCCTTCATACTTTTGCTTCACTGCAGGCCTCAGGAACCTGGTGAAACAATGGAATTCTTTTAATTGCATACTCACTCTCAGAATCATGATATTGATTGAGCCTTGTGGCACTGTGTAGGCTTGCCCTTCTTTCCTCTTGGGCCAGTTTTATTGTCTTTTGTTCAAAGGTGAATGAATACAATTCCTGCCTATTTATAAGGGTGAAGATCCAACCCACCTTTTATTTAACACAGATGCCATTTCATGTATAGACATTCATACTTCCAGAAGCCAACTAGAATATCAGCAAGGAAGACCAGAAAATAGTGTTGAAAAGCCTCCTATAAGTCATCTAATCCAGAGATTTCAAACATGAGGAAACACTCTCAGTTCCTCTGAAACCTGATTAAAGTGTAATTGGAAAGTGTTTTTTTTAAAATAAAAATATAATAGAACATAGATAATGTTAATGTCTCATTTTTAAGTCAGTGTATGGTAGGTAGGCAGGGATCCTTATGAACAGTTTAGTGGCCCCGTTTCTGTCTGAGTTTGACAGTACTGACACATTTGCTGAATAATGTCTGTGCACATACCACTGGGTAGCACATTGGCGAAAGTACAAAGCTTAGTGAAAACATAATTCCTGTCTACTTTTGGCCTGTATTCTTGTGGGGAGATAAGACAATAAGTTCTGTATGAGGTCTCAGATCTTTTCTAGAAGGAGAGATGGGGATGTTTTCAAGGCTCTTTAGTATTTGAGATGCAGTGGGATGGGTATGAATTGAGTAGATGGCTAAAGAAGACATTCCAGGTCTAGGGAATAAGCAAAGGCCAGGAATTGGAGAAAGTGCTGGGCATGGTTCAAAATCACAGCATAAAGACTGAGAGCTGGACCACTGAAGTCATTTCATGAATGAGGAAGCTGAGGCTGAGGATCAAATAGGCAGTTACTGTTTGAGACAGGATTTTAATCTAGCTTTTTTGACTCTGAATTCAATAATAGCTCCTAAGTCATGCTGCCCAGCTTGGTTGAAATATGACTGTGAAAGGGAACAGTGTGAAGTAGAAGTTGAAGGGAAGGCTCTTAGAAGATTGTGGAAGGCTTTGAATAACAGAGTAACAAGGGTAATTTTTACCCCAGAGGCAGTGAGGCTCCCTTGAAACCTTTAGATCTGGGTGTGATGAAGATTCTTGAGGCAGCATATGAAGGATGGCTTGGAGAGGCTGAAGGGAATAGGAGCTGAATAACTCAGGGAGGATGTTGGAGACGCTTTGCTAAGGGTGGAAATCCAAGAAATGTTACAGTATCGGAATGAACAACATATGGGACATGAAAAGTTCATTTCCATTCTTCTCTGGATTGCTTCTTGATTACCAAGTCTATTGTAAAATATTTTATAATTAAGTATGCCTCAATTGAGGCTCAAACTTCCAGTGTTGCACAGGGAAACTTCTACAGTCCCCTTGGGTTTAGATACTCATATCACATTCAGCACAGATTCTGTTACAGCATAAAACTGTAGCAATAAAGTAAATGAAATGAGTGTTATAGAAACATTCCCTAAATGAATGTATCCCCCCTTATTTTCCTCATCAAATCCTGGAGAGGAATTCCATTTTGTATCCAGATTTTTCCCTGGAGGGGAACAGTGCCCCATTTTGGCTTCTCTCAGCTCTGATACTCAGAGTCAGTCCTTGGCTGCATGAAGCTCTAGGAGACTGCTCTTCTGAAGCCTCATCTTCTTCTAGCCATCAGCTTGTCTACCCACGAGGCAAACCCTCTTTCTATTCTGGCTCAGCCTCACATTGTCCCCAACCCAAGACTTCCTAGATATTGTGTCCTGTTTTTTTCTTCATATGGCTTCCTCTTGGTCTCTTTCCTCTTCCTCCAGGATTTCTTTTTCTTCTTCATTGCTTGTTTCTCTTTAATTCAGATAGTGCTGTTCTGGGAAGGGAAGTCCTATTTGGAGGGCCTTAAATCTTTCACCCAGCTTGCCTTTTTGCACAAACACAGACTCACACACACACACATGAATAAAATATAGTATGATCAATTCCATTTATTTTTCCTATATTTTTTCCTACTCACAATTGGAGTTGGCACTTAATAAGTGTTGAATTGGACTCTTCCATTTCCTTAGGTCCCAGACCACTGATTCTTCTTCTTTCTGTACTTTGTTTTGTTGAGCATATTATTTTGACTGTCATAAGCACATGGCCTTGATGCTTATTAATCAGTCTGTGAGGCTTGATCTGTTTGTGCCAGCTGCTTTTTAGCTATTTTTAATGTACTTTCACATTCAGGTCTTTGTAATGTTATTTTAAACTTCCGTCCATGTTTTTAGTTTTCTCTTTAATTCCTCCTTTTTCTTGGTTCCCACCAACTAGTCTTTCCTTGATTGAAACTAAATTCTGTAGACATAGCTATGGACTTGATCAATAGTACAAGTGAGTTGTTCTTGTTTCATTTGTTAGAACTCAAAAAAAATATATCTGAATGAATCTGAGAATGTAAATGTCAGCTCTAGGATGGACTTAAGACATAGAAGGTCCAGGGTGGGGGGAGGGAGGAGGATTTTCAAGATTCTTTTGTGCAAAATGGCCTCTTTCCAAAGGAGAGCACTGAATCTCAGGAAGTGACTTGCCTAATGTCACTGAGGTAGTAAGTTTGGGAATGGGAATCCAAGTCTGAGTCTGTTGACTTCAAATGCTTCTATGCTTTCCCCATTAAACTGTTGAACAGCCAAGTACAAAGATAACTTTCTCATCCCTACTGCTCTCTACTATAGGAGCAGACTCTGTGGTAGGCTGTGTTCTTTAAAAAATAACTTGCATTTGTATAGCATCTATGATTTTCAAAGCTTCCCTCCACAACAATCCTATGAGGTAGTCCCAGTGTATCTTTAATCACTTTTTTTTTTTAAAGATGTGGAAAAGATTAAGTGATTACTTAGATACAGTTGCCCAGCTAAGAAGTATCAGCTTTGTTTCATTTTCAGATCTGGAGAACTTTCCTTTGTTTCCTTGGGTATTTTGTTGCATAGTGTAACAACATGATTTGGAGACAGAGGACCTGAGTTGAGATAGTATTTCTGTTACTGTGTTACCTAGAGCAAGTTAGTGAAAATCTCAGGCTACATTTTCCTCATTTGTAAAATGGGATGGATTGAATGATCTCTGAGGTTCTTCCTAACTAAATTCTGTGATAACTTATGCTATTTAAAGAATATTTAGAGGCAGTTAGGTGGAGCAGTGGATAGAGTACCAGCCCTGAAGTCAGGAGGATCTGAGTTCAAATCTGATTTCAGACACTTAACACTTCCTAGCTGTGTGACTCTGGGCAAGTCACTTGACCCCAGTTGCCTCAGGGGAAAAAAAGGAATTAAATAAAGAAAAGTTATGGAGAGACATGAACAGAAACAATCACTTAGAATATAAGCCAGCAGCATTTATTAAGGGCTTACTATGTGTCAGGCAATGTGCTAAGTGCTGGAGTTACAGAGAAAGACAAAAAACCAGTGCTGGGTGTTATAAGGCATTTAGGAGTTTTATATAGAATAATCAGAAAGAGAAGGGATCAAGAAACAGTTTGGGGGGGGGGGAAGACTGAGAAAATTGGGCTTTGTGCTGATGATTAAAGGAAGCCAGAGAAACTAAGAGGCAGATACAAGGAGGCAGAGCATTCTGGGAATGGTGATAACCAGTGCATAGGTGTGCAGATAGGACATGGAGTGCTGTGTATAAGGAGCAGGAAATGTAGGTAGATCAGGAGTGTGTGGAGGTGTAATAAAGTATGAAGATGAGAAAGGTAGGAGGATCTAGGTTAAAAAGGAGCTTTAAATGATTTTTTAAAAAAAACCTTTCTATTTGATACTAGAAGAAATAGAGATTCACTGGAACTCATTGAACAAGGCAGGAGAATGGCTTCGTCAGACCCGTGTTTTAGGAAGCTTACTGTGGCAGCAGAGAGGAAGATATATTGAAGAGGGAAAAGAGTTGAAGCAAGCAGAAAGACAAGTTAGAACTCTGTGGCTGGGGTCTAGGAGAGAAGATGAGGGGGATATTTATTAAGTGCCTACTGTGTACCAGGCACTGTGTTAAGCCCTGGGGATATAAAAAGAGGCAAAAGATAGTCCCTACCCAATGACTTGCAGTCTAATGGGAGAGATAGTATTCAAACAAATATAAACAAAGCAAGCTGCATATAAAATAGATAAGAAATAATAATCTGAAGGAAGGCATTAGAGAAAGCTTCCCATAGAAGGTGGGATTTTGCTTATATTTGAAATCTTTTATCTTCTTCCTGCTCCCTCATGTCCAATAAGTTAAGTCCTATTTATTCTACCTTTACAGTATCTTTCACATCCTTCCTCTTCTTGTCATTACTTGTGAGGTAGCTAGAAGATGCAGTGGATAAAATGCTGGGTTTGGAGCCATGAAACCTGAAGTTCAAATCCTATGAGATCTACTAGCTGTGAGATCCTGAGAAAGTCATTTAACTCTTCTCAGCCTTTGTTTTCTTATCTATAAAGTGGGGAATAATAGAATCTGCTTCACAAGGCTGTTGTAAGGGCTAAATAATATATAAAGCACCTTGCAAATCTTATAATACGATATAAATGTGTTCATTCACTATTATTAATTCTCATTGTTTCTCACTATTAATGTGTTCATTCACTATTATTAATTCTCATTGTTTCTCATTGTTAAAATAATCTATGGTTTGTTTCAGCCAAACTGGAACATGCATTGAATGAACTTTCTCCACTCCCTAACTCCACCTTTGGAAAACCTCTTCTTCAAAACCCAATTCTACTGTTTCCACTTCTATGAGATTTTCTCTGGTTTCTCCTTCTTCCCCCAAAATGATCCTAGTCACATTTTTCTTACATGAAGTTAACTTGGTCTCTGCTTTGATTCCTTGTATTCTATTTTATATCACATTTATGTGTCCATTTGACATATCTATCCTGGAAGATTATAAATCCCTTGGAGGGCTTTTACATTTTTCCCTAAAATACAGAAAACTGAAGGGGAACAATGTAGTGGTTTACAGACTTAAAGGATTTGTTGAGGGATCAAGTGGAAGAGGGATTAGATTTATCCATTTTGTACCCTAGGGGACAGAACTAGAAGGGGTGGTAACCAAATTTAGGCTTGAGATGAGGATGAAGTCCCTCCTAATTAGAGTTGGCCAGAAGAGTAGAATGTGCTGCCTCTGAGAAACACTGGATTCCCTTTGCCTAGAGTTGTCTAAGCAAAGGCTTAAATGGTTATTTGTTGGGCATGTTGTGGAACAGACAATTGTTCTTTGAAAAATCCTGAGGTTTGTGTTTCCAACTGAAATTCTTCGATAGTTGAACCCCCTTATTTAACTCAAAGAGGTTTAATTATTTGCCCAAGATGATATGGGAAATAAATAGCAGAGCTAAGATTTTAATGCAAGTCTTAGGTCCAAAACGAATGTTCTTTCTAGTGTATTTTTTATGTTTTCTTGGCACTAATCACATTGTTGGGAAGATAGGCAGACCTGGCTGATGTGACTAGTCAGTAGCTTCCTACTGCATCTTATCTTTCCTTTGCTACTTGAAATGGCCTTTTTTCTTTCCTAGATTGCTAAGCAGCTCCCTATTTTACAACCTCCTGTACTAGTCTATAAACCAGTTAGGATATTATAATTTTTTGATATTTTTACAGTATGTTAATAGAGCCTGTTTGAATTTTTGCCATCTTTGGATTTTTGAATTTTTTATTGGTCTTTTAAAAATATTTTATTATTTTTCTATCAACAGATTTCCATAAAGGAATTTTCCTATTCCCCCATTGGAAAGAAATAAAAATGAAACCGTTATAACAAAAATACGTAGTCAAGAAAAACAAATTCAGATGTTCAAAAATATGTATCATATTCTATATTTTGAATCTATTATAGTTGTCACATGGTGGGGTAACATGTTTTATCATAAGCTTTCTGGAATTGTCATTGGTCATTGCATCTATCAGCATTCTTAAGTCTTTCATAGTTATTTGTCTTTGCAGTATTGTTATTGAATAAATTGTTTTGATTCTTCTCACTTTACTCAGCATCAGTGCATTTAGAACTTTCCAGTTTCCCCTGCAATTTATCCCTTTTATAATTTATTTTTGAGCATAATTTGTCATGTTTTGCAAATTATGATAAAACATCATTTCTCTCTATTCATTTTCTAGAATTTGTTTTGTCATTCCCTAATTGATAGCTTTCATTTGCCTTCAATGACTGACTAAGGGATGAAGCAGCCACAGAGACTAGAGATCCATGGTCAGGTCCTGGAGTAGAAATAATAGCCTTTCATGGAGATACTTGAATTCACTGTTGATTATTGTTGAGCAAGCACATGGCACAAGCACCAATTTGGTATCATACTAATGTCAGCTCCAGGAGTGCTAGAATCCGATTGGATAGGTCATAATAATTACAGCAAAGTGAAACTAGGTTGTCATGTTATTCATGAGCCCTGATCTCATCCTACTTGCTCATATTTCAGATGGGGAAATGACTTATCTAGGATCATACATCTCAGCGGCAGTACTGAGATTCTCCTCTAGCTGGGTCTTCTGACTCTGTTTTCAGAGCTTTCTATTTAGATCTAAAACAAAGATTCTAACTCTGTGTGACCCTAGAAGGCAAAACAAAGAATGATAAGTAGAAATAAAGGGAGACACATTTTAGTTGAATTTAAAGAATTTTTCCAAAAGTTAGAGCTCTCTCCCCAAAGAGCAAGTTACCTTGGGTCACTGGAGATACTTAATCAGAAGCTGAATGACCACCTGGTATTATCTTCCCAATTTTCTAGATGACAAAACTAAAACACTGGAAAAGGGCAATGTTGTGACACAAATGGTAGTTGGAGTTGGATTTGAATCCTTTTAACAGTGTGATTCCAGAATTGGATGTTCTGAACTTATTGAGTGCCTGGTTTTGGGCTTAGAGAGCTCCACGTTTGTGCTGAGAAGTGTATCTTTGCAAAGAACAAAAGTTGATGAGTTGGTGAAAAATTAAGGGCTTGGGAAGCAGGTAATTGCAGCTGTTGCTAGATTATTCATTTGTTATCACAATGTTCTGTGCCTGAATTCCCTTCTTCCTCTTCTTGGCTGACTGCCAAATATTTGCAGGCGCTCCAGGGCCAGCCTACCTGCTGACCCAAACCTGCTTGCCTTAGGAAAATGAGACTCGAGCTGAAGCTGGCGTCCTCTGAATGCCATCTGTTTCCTGACACACAGATGCTGTCTTTGCACTCCCAACTTAGAGCAACTCCCATGATTAATTCATCTCCAGATAACCCTTCCATGAGTGTAATTCAGCATCAGCTTCCAGTGTAATGAAGCCCTGCATAGGCGACCAGCTGCAGCATGAAAGGAGGGTTTGGACTGCTGGCTTGAGACCATCAGGGTGTGGGACATCAGAGGACAGCAGGAAGGAAGCCAGGAGAGGAGGAGCGGGCCAAGCTCTGGAGTGAGCCCCACACTAGTACGGAACCACTAGGGCTAGAAATGGATTCTTGAGACATTGGCAGAGAGGCTTTGCTTATTTAAACCCCGATTTTCTCCAGGAAAATGTGAGCTTAGAATTCTTGAGGTTCTTAGTAATTCTCCCTTCCATTCCTAGCTCTGCCACTTAACCATCTTGTGATCTTGGGGCAGTCATTTCCCTTCCTGTATGCTTCAGTTTCCTTTTATATAAAATGGGGTTGTTCATCTGTCTTAATGGGCTGTTATAATGCAAGTAAGAAGTAAATGATATCCAGTAGTGAATATCAAAATGCTCTGTATTCCAAATTTGCTGTAAAAATGGCAACAACATGTATAGAACAATGGGCTTGGAGTTTGGAAGGGCTAAGTTAAAATTCAGTCTCAGACACTAACTGTGTGACCCTGGGCAAGTCACTTAACCTCGATTTGCCTCCATTTCCTCATCTGCAAAATGAGGATAATAATAGTACCTGCCTCTGAAGGTTGTTGTGAGGAGCAAACAAAATATAATTGTAAAATCCTTAGTGTCATTCCTGACACATTGTAGACTCTAGCATTTAGCTATTGTTCTTATAGCTAAAAACTACACTTGAAGTAGAGAATGGAACTTCATTTCTTGTGTGTAGGAAGGCTTTATACTTCCAGATCCATGATTTCATTTGCATGGGTACTCCAACAAACATTCTTGTCTGTATGTTGGCTATAGCCAAAAATACTAAATTATCACCTGTTGTCTGATCTTTGGGTGATATGCTTTTCTGCACCTAGGCTGGTCCTCAAATGATAGATACACAGTTGCTTGCCTCTATTTAAAGCCTTTCCAACTTCACTGGATATTTCAGAATTTGTAACTTGTCATAGCCTTGGATTGTCCAGAAAAAACGTAACGGAAATGTGATATGCACTATGCTTTACAAAACTCATTTCTTTTTCTTTTCTAGTAAATTTATTTATTTATTGTTATTTTTTTAATTAAAGCTTTTTATTTGCAAAACATATGTACAGGTAGTTCTTCAACACTGACCCTTACAAAGCTTTCCATTACAAATTTATCCCCCCTAGTCTCCTCCCCTCCCCTAGATGGCAGAAAATCCACTGCATGTTAATTATGTTAAAATACTTGACAAGTCGAATATATGTATGCATATTTCCACACTTACCTTGCTGTGCAAGAAAAATCGTATCTACAAGAAAAAAAAAATGAGAAAGGAAACCCAATGCAAGCAAACATTGATAGAGAGCATGAAAATATGTTGTAGTCCACATCTCATATCCCTCTCTCTGGGTGTATATGGCTTTCTTTACTGAACAATTGGAACTGGTTTGAAACATTTCATTGTTGAAGAGAGCCATGTCCATCAGAATTGATCATCATATAGTCTTTTTGCCGTGTATAATGATCTGGTTCTGCTCATTTCACTTAGCATCAGTTCATGCAAGTCTCTCCAGGCCTCTCTGAAATTGTCCTGCTGGTCATTTCTTACAAAACAATAATATTCCATAACATTCATATGCCATATTTTATTCAGCCACTCTCCAGTTGATGGGCATCCATTCAGTTTCCAGTTTCTAGCCACTACAAAAAGGGCTGCCACAAACATTCTTGCACAAATTTATTTATTTTTAATACACATTGCCTTATGAATCATGTTCACCTGATGATCTTAATCTCAGTGGCATTCCTCTGTTAATTATTTCCATTGTTATATCTCTTTTTTTCTATATATTTATTGGTATGCTACCTCCTCCATCAGACTGAACTCCTTGAAAGCAGGGGCTTTTGGTTTTGTTTTTTGTCTTTCTTTGTATATTCAGTGTTTATCAAAGTACTTGGTAAATAGTAGGCACTTAATAAATGCTTCTTAACTTGACTGATGATGTGAACACTGAATGACTCAAGCTTTTATTCCTTTAGTCTAGAACACAGACTGTTGTCTTTTGTATGTGATTATGCACAACTCCTTTTTTCTTTGAGATGTGGAAGTTTGAGACATTCTAAAAAGTAATAGTCATCTGAATTTCCTCCATTTTTCTTTCTTTAGTTGCTCTTGCTTGAAAATACTGAGGAAAAATCTTTATTAAACCCAAGTTTGAATGATAGAATCATAAATTGTCAGCTGGAAGAGTTGTTGGAATGCAGCCAGGATGGGAAATTAGAAGGTATATGGGGAGATATATAAAATACATAGGATGGCAAAGGAAACCACATAGATTGAAATTCAGTTAAAGTATTTTTTAAAAATTTGTGAATCCCCTTAAGAGCCTTTGATCTAGACCAAACTGCTCGTATGTTAGATAATAATAATAGCTAGCATTAAATGATACCTGATACATCCAGGCATTGTGCTAATAAGGAATTTACAAACATTTTCTTATTTGAATCTCACAGCAGTTCTAGAAGGAGTATCCCTTCCAGTATCCCCATTTTGCCATTGAGGAAACTGAAATAAACCGAAGTCCACTTTCCAGGGTAGTTTCAGGTAAGATTTGAACTCAGGTCTTTTATGATTCCTGACTTTCTGCTCTATCCACTGTTCTGGCTAGCTGCCTAATAGGAAAACTGAGGCTGAATGAAGTTAACTGATCCAAAACTGCATAGTAAGTAAGGAATCTGGGATAGATAGAAAGGAACTTTAGGCTTATAGAATCTTAGAACTAATGGGTATTAGAGCATTGAATATCTGAGCCAGAACACTACTTAGAGATCTTCTACTAAGAGGTCTTTTACTATAATCTCTTCTTTTTTTACAGTAGAGAACATTGTATGAAAATAAGGGAGAAAAGGAAATTGAATCACACAATAGGCCAGTAATAGAGCTTAGATTTGTTTTAAAGTCTATTGATTCCAAGTTGATCTTTTCATAAAACAGTTCCTGATTTCAGAACTAAAGTTTTCTCTGTGTATAGGACCATTTTTCCTTATTGGACAAATAAATTATCCTGGAACATGTGTTTTGGATAATGTCTTTTTGCTTCAGTTCAAGTGTTTTGGTAATCTGTTCCTTCGAATGTAGTAGTTACAATAATAAGAATTGTTATAATCACAAATAGATTTGTGATTATAAACTCCTTAGATTGTTAGCTCATTTGAATACTAGAACAATCTTGTGAAGTAGGCAAAGAACTATCCTCACTTTTGAGGGAATGTTGGACTTTTGACCAGATCATTTGGGTCCAAAGATATGGTGAGAAATATATCAAATGTGATATGGGAAAAAAACAAACCAAAACAAAACATACTCTTTAATTTTTATTTTGCAAAAGTGAAATATTTCTTTTTTGTTAATGGCATTTCAGTGAAAAAACCTATATCATATATGATGCAAAAGCAGGATGAAAAACTGTGCTTTTCCAAATACCAGAGAAATAAAGGGAATGAATAAATCACTGTGAAGGCCAATTTGCTGTGTAAGAATTCACCAAATAATATATTGCTACTTATGCTCATAGACTCATTTGAGATGACCTTCATAATAAAGTCTTCTGTGGTGATAGGGAATTTCAAAGTAATCTTATGGGAAAACTGGAAGGTCGGAGCTTAATATTTAGTCTTACTTGCATCATCAATTTGTGCTGCAAGTATGGACCACTGTAATTCTAGGTATCTGTGAGATGCTCAGAATGATACCTTGAGCTCTTCTCTTCCAAAGTGCATAACTATCTTTCTTGGCAAATTCTGATTTTTATCTTTATAGTAGTCAGTCAGCTAGAGTTTATTAAGCAACTCTGATGTGCTAAGTAGAGTGCTAAGTGATAAAAATACAGAAAAGACAAAAAACAGTCCTTGCTCTCCAGGAGCTTTACATCTAATGGGGGAGATACCACACCAAAACTACACACAAAGTGAATGCAAAGTAAATTGCAGAGGGAAGGCACTAAAATTAAGGACTGGGAAAGACTTTTAAGAAAAAGTTTTATTCATGTGATTTGTTTTTTACATCATCATAGTTTCTTCTGTTATCCTTTCCCCTACCCCCCTAGAAAACTCTTCCACAAAACAAATATTATTTTTATTTAAAGACCAAAAAAGAAAGAGAAAAAAATTAGCATAATGAATACAATGAACAAGTCCAAAAACTTATACTGTGTGGAAGACCTTTAGACCTTTCATCTCTACATAAGGATTGGTTGGGAGTGTCTTCTTATAGCTCCTTTTAAGCCATGGTTTGCTGTTGTTTTTAGTAATGTTGCAACTTTCAGTGTGATTTTCTTTATATTTATATTATTGTAGTTACTGTGAATATTATTTTCTTGGTTTTTCTCATTTCACTCTGCATCATTTCATGGAGATCTTTCCATGCTCCTCTGTATTCAATATACATCCATCATTTCTTATAGAACAATAACATTCCATGATAGGCTGTTATGTGATGTTATGATAGAGCACTCTTGTTGGAGTTAGGAAGACTTGAGTTCAAACCCAGCTTCACATACTTAGTAGCTGGATCATGCTGGACAAGTCATTTAACCAAGTTTGTCTTAATTGTAAAAATGAAGATAACAACATCTAGCAAAGTTTTTGTGAAGATTAAATAATATAATATTTGTAAAGCATTTATAGCACAGTACCTGGCACATAATAGAAGATATGTAAATGCTTATTTACTTCCCTTTCCTTTACCATTACATTTATGTACCACAGTCTGTTTTGCCATTCTCTGGTCAATAGGCATCTATTTTGTTTCCAATTTTTTTTGTAGGAAGAAAAATACTGTTGTAAATATTTTATTATATATGGCAATTTTAATCAATTGCCTTCTTGAGGCATAAGCCCAGTAATGGAATCTCTGGATCAAAAGGTATGGATGTTTTAGTTACTTTACTTGCATAATTCCACCATTTCATAACTCTACCATGTACCAGTTTATCTTCCTAAAACTTCTCTAACATTGATTATTGCTCTTTTATCATCTTTGCCAGTTTGTAGGATGTGATGTTAAGCTTTAGGGATGTTGTGATGTACATTTCTCTTATTATTTGTGATTTGGAACATTCTTCCATGTGGTTTGTTCATGTTTTGCAATTCTTTTGGGGACCATTTATTTATAATCTTTGATCATTTATCTATTCGATAATGGCTATTTGTTATATGTATATATGATATATGTTTATACATATAGCTATATATACATATACAAACTACATATAGTTTATCATACTTTACACAATGCAGGTGTTAATCGTGTGTTGTTTTTTTTTTAACTTTTTTTTGGGGGTGGGGCAATTGGGGTTAAGTGACTTGTCCAGAGTTACACAGCTAGTAAGTGTTAAGTGTCTGAGGCTGGATTTGAACTCAGGTTCTCCTGACTTCAGGGCCAGTATGCATTGTGCCATCTAGCTGCCCTGAGGAAAGGCTTCTTGAAAGAAGATGGCTCTTTAGTTGGCACTTCAAGGAAACTAGGGAAACTGAGAGTCAGAGATGAAGAAAAAACATATTAAGAGATTGCTGAATAAGTTTATATCATCCCAGATTTTTAAGAAGTCCCAATCTTAGTACATTCAGAGGTTGGCATCAGGGCAGGGTGCCCAGATCACTGGCATTCAGAGTTAGTGACTTGCTCTCAAAACTCATATTTGCCAGTGTTGTGCTTTGTGATCTTCAGGAAGTCACCCCATTTCTTGGAGACTCAGTCTTCTTTAGTTCCCTTTCAATTATAAAATTCTATGAAATGGGATCATTCTATAAAATGATGTTGAAATCTGGATGATTGGGTCTCTACAGATGCCATCCTTCTCCCTCTGGCTCCTTCTTTAACCCTTTGCTTCCTTAGATATTTGTCAATGTAGACATGATGCAAAATTACATTTTTTTCCTTTACAATTCCAGAATGTCAGAGTTGGAAGGAATCTTAAAATATGGAATGTCAGTAAGCCTCAGGAGATAAAGCATAAATCTTAGAGTGAATGGGTAGAGTTGCCTTTGTCCTTGGAAACCTTCAAATTCAATTCTCTTATTTTGGTAAAGAGAAAACTGAGACCGGGAAGATTGGAAGGGGCTTATTTAATGTCATGTAAGGAACTATATTAAATTTAAGGTCAGGGAGCCTTACTCTTGTCTTTCCTTTAATTCTTTACCCTTTGAAACATTTCTTTGCTCTGCTTGGTGTAGTATAAACTCTGCCTGGCTTGGCTGTTTCCCATTACAAATAAAATTTGTTAAAAAAGTTTTTTTGTTTTATGCCTTAGGATCCTTCACAGAACTCAGTGGTGGTAATAATTCAGTTGGATAGAATGTCCTTGGCTACTTTTACGACCTGAAAAAATAACCAACAACAACTTGGATCTGCTAGGGCCCTTTTATTTACTTTTTAAAACACTAAAATAGCACACAAAAACCTTGGAATAGACCTAATCATAGTTTTTTAAAGGGAACATGCTAATCGGAAGGACTCTCTTGGGCCCCAGAAGCTAAAGGAGGTAGCACAGTGTAGTTAATGACAATAACAGTGTATTCAAATGAGATTGGGTTCTCCTACTTGCCACTTTTTGACCTTCACTTAAGCACGTCCTCTCCCTGGGTCCAAGTTTCTTCATTGCAAAAAATAACAGAGTTAATTTGATCTTGGAGGTCCTTTCTAGATGCATCTTCTATCATCCTATGACTCGTATGATAGCCTCAGAGATGGGCCATAAGACAAATGGGATGTTATTGAACTGAATCTACAACTGTGTCTAAGCGGGACAAGCACTTGAACTGACCCATAGTGGAATGGACTGCCTTGATAAGTAATCAGATCCCTGTCTGGGAAGTCCAAGTATAGAGATTGAATGACCACCTGTCAGAGCTGTAAAGGGAATTTACATATTGGGCTAAAGGTTGAACTAAATATAAATAGCCTCTAAAGTCTCATCAAACTTTATGGCTCTGGGATTCTTGATTCTAAAGGCTATTCTAAATATTTGGTGTATATGAAAAAATGGGTATTTAAGGTAGGAGGATTGCCTTGTGGGAGTGAGTGGCCTTTATATCAGAGAGAGAATGGTCTTTTTTTATGTGGCTGAGTCTGGCTCTCTAGTTGTGGTTCTTAGGAGATAGGGCTGGAAGAGACCTTACAGATTATCTAATTCAATTGCTTCATTTCATAGATTAAGGAAATGGGATTCTGGAGAAGGGAAATGATTTTACACAGCTGGTAAATAACGGAGCCAGAACTGAAGCCTGAGACTTTTAACTTCAAAGTCAGCATGCTCTATTGCCCCAGTTCATGTGTTGGTAGAAAGAAAATAGAGAAATTGCGGCATTTAATTAATTTCTTGAAGGTTTGCAAATTACTTTAACTGTTGCCTCATTTGCTCTTCCTAACAAAACCCTGCAAGAGAAGCACAGTGAGCTTTTTCATGTTAGTTTTATAGAGGAGGAAAGCTGAGACCTACAGTAGTTAGGTGACAGCCTTCCTGACACTGCTGGGGAAATCCCAGAGTTGCTCCTAAGTACAAATCCAATATATGGGTCATGTCAGTCTGATGTAGGGACTCTGGATCAGAAAATCTTGTTGATGGGCCTGGGTCCACTATGGCTTCACAATGTGACTCCAATCCTTGCTTGGGAAGTGTGGAGTTCTTAGAAAAATAGTTCTGATGTTGACTTTTTCTTTGTTCAGAGGGATGGCTGATGAGATGATATATGGGAAAATTTTGGGACAGAAAGTATTCTGATTATTAGTCTTGGCTGAAGTGCACTTACTTTAATGTCCTGTTATCGACATGGTGCAGGACACCAATAATGACATTTCTCTGTAAATAAATAGTTATTTAACTGTTCTGTTTGAGCTTCAGAATGTTATTTGCACCTGTGATTGCTTCTTTGTTCAAAAGTTGTCCCTCTTTGTCTTCCTCCTTCCTTTCCTTTCTTCATTCCTCCCTCCCTTCCTTCCTCCTTCCCTTTCTCTCTCCCTCTCTCCTTCTTTCCCTCCTTCATTCCTTCTTTCCCTTCCTTCCTTGCTCATATTGTCATTTTGGTCCTTTTTGAGAACGAAGGTCAACCAACCACCGAATGAAATTAGGCAACTATACAGATAACGTTTTGTATATTGATTCATTGAACAGTTTTTCATTGACAGGCTGTCTATAATTTGGATATTCCATTAATTTTCATGTTGGGGTTAAAAGAATTATCTTTAGGACCCTTCATAAGGGAAATAAGTGTAGATTATTAGACTTAGAATTTTGAAATCTTGAATTGCTAAATACTGAGTCTCAAAATCTTAGGCTTACAGAGATAATATATTTTTACAAACTGCTTTCTTTATGACAACCTTCTTAGGTAGGAAATGGGAAGATTGATATTCCCATTTAACAAATGAGGGGAAGTTACTTGTCTGGAGTCACATAGTTAAAAAGGTGGCAGGGATGATACTCAGACTCATTGTCTGATCAAATTGCTGATCTTCAATATCATACTGCTTCTTAAAATACTCTTAAATTATAAACTCTTTTGTCTTTGAATCATAGTCTTTTAAGAACTCTATAATCTTACAGTTGGAAAACAACCTTAGCCATTCTCCAAAATTTTCTTCTGGTTCAAAGATACCCTTTATGCCATCTAGATGGCATAGTAGAGAAATTTCTGGATCTGGAATCAGGAAGACCCCAGTTCATATTCAGGCTCATATACTTACTGGTTCTGTGTCCATGATAAGCCTTTGTCTGCTTCAGATTCCACATTTGTAAAATGATACTGGGAGGGTTGTTAAGAAGGTAAAATGCAATCATTTTTGTAAAGTGCTTTGCAGACATTAAAAGATTATATAAATGCTAGTATAGCCTTGCCAACATTCACGTCTGTTTATTCAACATCTTAAGTTCCTTTACACTAAAGGAACCATTGCCCATTCAACACCCCCTTCCACTTTTAGATACTTCTTATCATTGAAAAGCTCTTCCTTATAATAAGTCTAAATCTTTGTAATTTCTCCTCTCCCAGTTCTGTTTCTATTTTAGCATGAAATGGAATAATTCCTCTTAATGTTCATTACTTAGAGCATGGTATGTAGTTGTCAGTATGAGTGAGTAGTTATATTATCTTTTCTAGATTGTTAAAATGAGAGCATATTTTCTTGAACTCAGGGGCCTGTTTTCCAGATGGGCTCACCCTCCATGTTAAATTACCAAGGTTTCAGAAAAATATTTTGATTTGGCTTGAGAAATCAAGGAAACACTTCTAAATGATCTCATCTTTTAAATGAACCTTTAATGAGATAGGTGAATGGCTGCTGTGCTTTCCGTGCCCAGAGATTCTTAAGAGATTAATTAGTGGGAAGGCTTCAAAACCACATGTTCCTTTGTCTTGGAAGTATTCCTGTATTTGCTTAATGTACCAACTGTGTGAATAAATTTGTTTATGCTGCTTCTAAATTGGAATTTGGTACCTGAGACTGAATTTAAAAATTACTTACAAATCCAAGAATTTTCTACTGATCATTTAAGGAAAAGACAGTCTGTCAGCAAGGCATAGAATATAGACTTAGAATTTAATCTCCTGCCTCTTAGTTTCTGCATCTGTCCTGTTTATGTCCCAAGGATGGGAAGATCATGCAGTTAGAATTGGAAGATATTAGAAACCATCTATTTCACCCATTCCTTTATTTTATAGATAATGCAACATAGGCCTACCAAGCTCAAGGTTCACAAATCATAAGTCATAGTGCTGGGGTTACCAGGCCCCTTCAATTCCATATCAAAGCTCTCTTTCCATTCGTTCAACATGTTTCTGGGAGGATTAAATGCAAGGTCTTTTTGTTGTTTTTCCCTCTTATTCTTCAGAGTGTCTTGAATGTCTAAATCTTGGAGTGTCTGTGTGAAACCTCCTTCCATTCTGCAAAAGCCCTGGGCTGGCACTTTACTAGTCCTGGCTCATTTACTATATGATCTTGAACAAGTCATTTTGCCACTGGGGACTTCAGTTTGTGTGTCTGTAAAATGAGATTAGTCATCTGTGTCAATAATCCTCAACACTAATTGTGAAAGTGTTTTGTAAAAATTGTAAAATTTTTACATTCAAATCAGTCTCTCAATTCTAGTGCCTTCCCTATATTAATTATTTTCCCTTTATATCATATATATCTTGTTTGCATATATTTGTTTGTTGTCTCTTCCCTTAGATTGTGAGCTCTTGGAGGATAGGGGCTGCCTTATGTTTCTATTTGTGTCCCCATGCTTAACAGTGTTTGGTACGTAATAATAATAATAACAGTAATTTACTTAGTAAATGCTTATAATAATATTTTTTTTCAAATTCAACAAAATAAATGTTGATGATTCTGGGTTTTCAAAGGAGATATAAATTCAGGCGAGCAAGTACTAGCAGACTGAAATGCCTTCAACATGGTCCACATATTGGGACCCTTGATTTGTTGTCTGAGGACTCATCAAAATTACAGAGAAGCTCATTTTCAGAAGATTAATTAACAAGTGACATGATTTCAGCTCTAGCATTTTATGAAACTGTCTCATAAGCAAATAACAGATCTTTGTTGATGGAGAAAGGACCATCAGAATTTAGAAATTACTGAGAAAATTGTTTAAAATAAGAACTTTTCACTGATTCTTTGAGGAAAGGAGATCTGTTTCCAAGAAACAAATAGGAAATCAGGACCAACCACTTGTTGACATGCCCCTGTAATAATTTCATTCTTGGAGTAATCAACAAAAGAAACTTTTGGAACTGATTCTAAATTTTTTTAAAGAGATTTTTTTAGGATGGAAATTGGGAACCCTGATGTAAATGACCACTTTATCTTAGAATTTGTGAGAGAGAATTGGGGGGAAGGAAATGGGAGAATTAGTATTTATATAGTGCCTACTATGTGCCTGGCATTGTGCTAAGCATTTTTTTTTTAACAAATACTGGCAACAATCCTGTGAGCTAGATGCTCTTATTAACAAACAGAAAGTAAGTGACTTGCCTAAGGTCACACAACTAGTAAGTATCTGAAGCTGGATTTGACCCTAGGCCCAGGGCTCTGTGTCCCTCCCTAACCACCAGATGCCTCTAGAAGAAACAAGTCAGGATAGAGGCTGGATTTATGTTTCCTAGACTTTCATAAAGTAGATTTTAAAATGTATGGAGAAAGGATAGCTAGAGACTTATAGCCTGAAATTCAAGAGGAAAAGTCAGCCCAAAATGGAATTATATATATTCAAAAATGAAATTACATATTAAAAAAAACAACAAAACAAAGCAACAATTCCAATGAAGAAAAAAATGGAGGATTAGAAAAGGACCCACATATCCAAAAATTTTTGTAGTGGCAAAGAATTGGAAATTGAGTGGATGCCCACCAATTGGGGAATGGCTGAATAAGTTATGATATATGAAAATAATGGAATATTAGTGTCCTATTAGAAATGATGAACAAGTTGATTTTTAAAAGTTCTGAAAAGATGTACATGATATGATGCTGATTGAAGCAAGCAGAACAGGAATATATTGTACACAGTAATAGCAAGATTGTGTGATGATCAACTGTGAAAGATTTGGTTCTTCTCAGCAGTTCGGTGATCTAAGGCATGATCCAAGGGAATTCCAATAAACTTTGGATAGAAAACACCATCTACATCCAGAGAGCACTATGGAGACTGAATGTAAATTAATATATATTTAGTTCACTGTTTTTTCATTTTCTTCTGTTTTTTTTTTCTCATGGTTTTTCCCTTTTGTTTTGATTTTTCTCTCCCAACATGATTTATAAAGAAATATGTATTTAAAAAAATGAATGTATGTGTATAACCAGAAAAAATAAAACAATAAAGTTTAAAAAAGATGGAGGATTATAAAAAGAGACGGATGTGGATGCACTTAGAACTTAGTTCATAAAATTTTTAAAAATGTATAAATGAGAGGACAGCTAGTTGGTGCAATAGAGAGCTGGGGCTGAGTCAGAAACGCTCCTCTTCAAGAGTTCAAATCTGGCCTCAGACACTTATTAGTTGTGTGACCTTAGGTAAGTCACTTAACTCTATTTACTTCCATTTCTTCATAGGTAAAATGAGCTGGAGAAGGAAATGACAAATCATTTTAATATCTTTGTAAAGAAAACCTCAAATGGGGTTATAAAGAATTAGACACAATTAAAAAACTGATGGGGGTATAAAAGACAAGTAGTAGAGATAACAAAAGATAAATACAGAGTTGTAGCATGATCCTGAGGTAAAACCTTAGAAGTGCTAAACATTCTGAATTTGTTGAACCTGATGAGGAAATCTAGGAGTGACAATAAGAAATGGCTTTTTAAAGTTGTGTGGTAGGAAAAAATAAGGAAAGGATAGGATAGGACTGGGCCCCAGCTGGATGAGATGACAGTTACAGACAATGGAGAGAAAGTGGATCTTTATATTTCTTCCTTTTCCTTATTTTGCTCTGTAAAGGAGCATTCTTTTTTTCTTTTTTTTTTTTGCATTAGAAAGTTCAGAACAGAACCAGCTAATAAAGAATTGACAGCTATGATAAATAGGGAGAGCATCATAAGACAATATCTTGCCACCCTTGATGAATTGAAATCTCTGGGCCTGGATGAACTACATCCTTGGGTTCTGAAAGAACGGGCAGATGTGATGTTCAGAAGATTGTGGAGAATGAGAGAGCTACTGAAGGACCGGAAATGCCAAAATATCCTGGTTTTTAAGAAACTGAAGTGATTGAAATCTATAAATATAACTCACAAAGTTTGACTTAAATTTCTGCTAACATTCTAGAAGTTAGTATCCTAGTATCTGGAATCCATTAACTTGTTTTTAAATATTCTGATAATAGTATTTCAATATTACTGATTTTCTTTACAATCATTTGTATTAAATTAATTAATTAATTAATTTTTTGCGGAGGCAATTGGGGTTAAGTGACTTGCCCAGGGTCACACAGCTAGGAAGTGTTAAGTGTTTGAGACCAGATTTGAACTCAGGTCCTCCTGACTTCAGGGCGGGTGCTCTATCCACTGCACCACCTAGCTGCCCCAATCATTTGTATTTTATGCATTTAAAACATTCTTTCTCTGCCACCTCTGAGATTCATGACACACAAAAAGAATAAGAACCCCTATTGGAGGGGTTAGTGAACTTCTGGAAAAGTAAGTGATGATCTTAGAGGACCAGCATGATGTCAAGGAAAACAGGTTGTATCAGACTAATCTAATTTTTTTTGACAGTTTTTAGACTGGTTGATCTGGAAAGTGTTGATTTTAGTAAAGCATTTGTCAGTATTCCATGCTATTCTTAAGAACAGGTAGATGTGAGCTAAGTACAGTCAGGTAGATTTGGAAGGTGGTATCCAAGGGAGTACCTGAAGAATCTGCTTAACTTTATGCTATTTAAACATTTTCATCAATGGTTTCTTTAAGGACATAGGGAAGGGAAAGGAAAGAGGGGAATAAACATTTGTTAATCTTCTCTTATGTTCCAGGCACTGTGCTGAGCATTGCAAAGATAATATCTCAGTTGATCCATATATAGCATGCTTGTCAAATTTGCAGGGTGGCCTTGCGATTATGGGTTTAAAGCTAGAAGAGATCATAAAGGCTAACCTGTTCAAGGGTTCTAAACTTAAGATGCCAAGGGGTCTGTGGATACATTTCAACAGATCCCTAAACTGGGATAGGAAAAAGTTACCCCTTTATTTCAATATAATTGGTTCCTTTTATATTCTTATATATTTTATTTTGTTCATTAACATTATTCTGAAAGGGGGTCCATAGGCTTCATCAGACTGACTGCCAAAAGGGATGCCTGACACCAAAAAAAAAAAAAAGTTAAGAATCCTTTGCTTAAGTCCAATCTTCTTGTTTAATAGAAGAGGAAATGGAGACCAGGAGAATGACTTATAACAACAACAATTTTATTGGTACGAGATCAGAGAATCACAGATTTTTATACTTTATAGGAACCTCAGTGGCCATTTAATTCAATCCATAACTAAAAATATATACTGCATCATACTTGACATGTGATCATCCACCTACTGCTTGAAGACCTCCCAGGAGGGAGAGTTCATTATTTCCTGAAGTGATTACATTTTATGGACAGCTCTAATTTTGAGCAAATTTTTCTCCTGATGTTAAACTTAAATTTGTTTTACTATGACTTCCATCCACTGCTACTGCTCCTGGACCTAAACAAAACAAGTCTATCCTTCTTCCACATGACATATTTTTAACATAGCTATCATGCCCTCCAGAGGGACAGCTAGAAAGTATAGTGGATAGCTCTAGGTCTGAAGTCAGGAGGATTTATCTTCCTGAGTACAAATCTGGTTTCAGACACATACTAGCTGTGTAATCCTGGACAAGTCACTTAACCTTGTTTGCTTCAGTTTCCTCATCTGTAAAATAAGCTGGAGAATGAAATGACAAAATAATTCATTGTCTTTGCCAAGAAAATTTCAAATGGGATCCCAAAAAGTCAGACACAACTAAAATAAAGTGTACAACTAAATCATGCTTCCTTCCCTGAGTCTTCTCTGTTAAATATTTCCAGCTTCTTCAAATAGAGCCTTATGTAATATGAATTTAAGGCATCATCTTGGTTACTTTCCTCTGGCAATCTTCAGCTTGCCAGGGAAGAGTGGAAAGCTACTATCATCATCTCTTTATCCTTTAGAGAAAGCTATCCTTTTCTCAATCTTAAAGCACAGAACTTTGCACATGGCAAATACTTCTGTGGTTTCCATAGGCTACTGTTGACTCACTGATCTTGGAATCCCACAACTCCCAACTCCCCACCCCCTGATCTTTTTTTTTTTTTTTTTTACCAGATAAATTACTGAATAAACATGTCTTTCCCATTTTGTATTTGTGAAGTCAATTTTTGGACCCAAGTGTAAGACTTTGTATTTATTCTTATTGGCACTCATCCCATTAGATTCAGCCCAGTATTCTAGTTTGCCAAGATTTCTTTTATTCCAAATTTTAACTTGCCAAATTTTAATAGCCATCCATCCAAGCTTTGCAGTCTTAAAACTTGATAAGTGTGCCATCCATGCCTTCAAATAAGTCACTGATAAAATAATTAATGCGATCTTGACTTCCCATGATATAATTCCCATAATGAAAGTGGTGCTAGTCTTGTGGTGCTCTACCTTGATTAGACCAATGCAGGATGTTCTGGGTACAACATTTGAGGAAGATGTTACTTTAATCTGAAAGATGGAGCAACCAGGGTGGTGAAGATCTTCTGGTTCATTTCATATGATGGTTATTTAAAGGAACTAAGGGTGTTTAAATTTTTTTTTTAATGATTTAGTGAGGATGTGACAGCTGTTTTCAGGTATTTCAAGGACTTAAGTGAAAAATAGATTTTTTTTTGTGTGCTTCACTTCAGAGAACAGAACTTGAGAACAACAGATGGGAGTTACAAAATAGAAAAAAGAAAGTTGAAAATGATTTTCTGTTTATAGGACCTTGTAGAACTCATATTACAATAGAGGAAACTGAAGGGATTTGTCTAACAGGTAGTAAAATAGTTTAAAATAGTTCCTACTCATTGGCATATTTTCTTCCCTTTTGGTATTTTTGGTATAATCTTGTCTCTCTCTTTCCTCTGTCCTCAGTGTTCATGTTTTTCCCTTTTTCTCTCCTGCTGAGTAGGCAAACAAACTTAGAGGTAGAATGAACAAACTCCAAACTAGCTAGCTGTTCCAGAAGAAAACTGCTTTCCTGGAGGGACAGAAATGGCCATTTCTTTGGAAAGCAGCTGTTGGAAGAAGACAACCCTGCAGGGCAGTAAGATGTGGAGCTCAAAATTCTGGCAGGAGGAGGTGGAAAGAACTGCCTTCCTACTACTGAGAGCTGCCAGCTGCTTCCCCACCTGTATTAAAGATGTTTGGCAGAAAGCCAGAGCAGGGAAAGATGGAGCTTCTTGGAATTGTATGGGCAAAGAGGCATTCAGAGCAGCCCTCTGAACACAGCCTTTGCACAGTTCACTGGAGGACCATAGGGCTTGCTTACTTAGAGATGTTGACAAGCTGGAGTTCAACAAGAGGGGAGCAGCCAGCATGGTGAAAGGTCTGCAGACCCCTGGAAAGGGGGTTGGTTGGCCTGAACAAAAGAAAGCTTAGCAGAGACATGATAGCTGTGTTCAAGTTTCTGAAAGATTGTCACCTGGAAGAAGGATTAGTTGGGCAGAACTAGGGGCAATAACAATCAGTGGTCTCAGAAGTAAGGAGTGAACTTTCAATGACAATGATAATAATAACTGAAACTAGCATTTATATAAATAACACTTTAAGATTTATAAAGTGTTTTATAGATACTTGATTTTATCCTCACAACACTAGGAAGCAGATGCTATTATTATTCCAATTTTACAGATTAGAAAATTGAGACAAACAAGTTAAATAACTCATCCATAGTTGTATAGTTACTAAGTACCTGAGTCCTAATTTGACTTTAAGTTTTCCTGAGTCTATGACAGGTGCTTTATTTAAGGTATCACCTGGTTGTGAGAGAAGCTATTTGTAAAGGGGTTTCCTACATTGCTGCTGGTGGTAGGTAAATCAGAGTTCTCCTAGCCTGAACATTGTGTTAACATTCTCTTAAAGAGTGATTTATTATGAAATATTTATTAAAATTATGTCATGGATAGGACTTTATGCTTGATGCAGAGAATACAGAGATGGAAAATACCACATTCTTTATAGAGATTTCAGTCCAATATGGGCTTTATGACATGTACATTCATAAGCATGGTATAAGGTGGGGTGTGACAAGGGCAAAGAAAGGTTTAGACACAGTATTGTAGGAGAGTTTGAGAAGGGAGTGTTGACATTGGGGAACAATATAGTATAGTTTTGCTGGATTATACCCTGAAGGAGTGATGTGAAATAAATGTGGGGAGATTGGTATGAGCCACCTTCTGGAAGGTTTTGAATGACAGACTCTAAGGATTTTGTATTTCCTCCTTTGTGCAGTATGGAGACACTAAAGGCTTGGAGCAGGGGAATGAGAGATTCAGATCTATTTATTAAGAAGATCAAAAAAAAAAAAAAAGAAGATCAAATTGCCAGTTATTTAAAGTTGTATATGCTTTGGAGGAGGGAAGGATTGGTGGTCAGGAAGTGAGTTAGGAGACTACTAGTCAGCTAGGCTAGAGATAAGGAGGGCCTGAGCTGCATGGTAGAATTCCAAATGGAGAGGTGCTAGGCACAAATGCTATTATTCATGTAGAATCAGCAGGAATTGGCATTTGACTGAATGTATAGAGTTAGAGAAAGGGAATAATACAAAGGTGACTTCAAAATTTCCAAGCTGAGTGGATTGGGAGGACAGTGGTACTGTCCATAGAAATGGTCTGTTTGGGGATGGGTGAGTTTTGGGGGAAGAAAATGAGTTCATTCAATTGTATATGTTGATTTGGTACTAATGGGAAGGGTAGGTGTCCAGCAAGCAGCTAGATATTTAGTCAGAGAGAAAAAGTTGGGCGGTACCTGCTTAGAGGTTAGATTGAAACTTTGGAAGTGAATTAGATAAGAATAATGATAAAGAGAAAAGCTAATATATGCTGCTTTAAAGTTATAAAGCACTTTCTAGGTACATACGTATGCAAATATGCATATATATTTCAGTTAAGGCTCACAACAGTACGGTGATTTAAAAACTTTGGGCATTCTCACTTCCATTTTTTAGATAAGGAGACAGGCTCAGAGAGATTTTGCTGATCCATGGGCACATGAGATGTCAGAGGCAGGATTTGTAGCCAGATCTTTCTGACTTCAAGTCTTTTATTATGTCCACAAGGAATATGGAGAAAAGAGGATAGAGAACAGAAGTCCCTTCTAAGTCTAACCTTTTTATTCTTCATTTCTAGAGACCATCTAGTTCTGACATTTTGTGTCGTAAGGTCCCTTTTAGTTGTGATATTTTATGTTCCCTGCTCCTTAGTCCCTTCCAGAGGCATGGAGTCTCAGAGTTGGAGAGAATCACAGAAGTAGTTTGCTTTAACCTAGACATGAGTAGTGGTGATCCAAGTTATCGTCTGGACTTGCTGGAAGACCTTTAGTGAGTGGTGGGACTGGCATTAATTTTTTTTTTGAGGCTATACACTCTACCAAGGCTTACCTAATTTTAAAAAATGGATGGGATCTGTTTTTAAATTTAATTAATTAATTTATTTATATGTTTATTTATTTAAAAAATCAGAATAAGAAAAAAAGAAAAACAGAAAAGGAAAACAAAACAAAACAGAACGTTGTCATATGCCCAGCAGAGCATCAGAGAGGATTCAGAATATATAATAATAAATTACCAGTTCAAGAAAGGATATATAATAGTATTCATGAATGTTCATTTTTTCTTTACTTCCTTGTAGGTTGTTCCGTTGTTCTCTACTGCACACATTTTTTGCTTTACTCTTTTTTCCCCCTTTCATTTCCCCTGCTTCCCCCAAGCAGGCTAGAATTAATCAAGGATATATTTATATATACAAACACACACACATGTACCCACACACACCCTGTTGCGCCCCCATCCCAATATCTTTCCTATCCCTGCTCTTTGCTTTATTTCCAGGGTATTACTTTCCGAGCCAGGACCTTCCACTTTTGTATCCATCTAGCTTAGTCACTCTCAGACTTATGTTTTGCTGTGAAGAATCACAGCATGATAAACATTTAAATGAACACTAGGCTTTCAGGGTAGTCTGGCCCCTATCAAGTCCCTCCTAGTGCAGCCCCACTTCCTTCAACAGATGCTCCTAGAGCTTGAACTAAGCCTATTCATCTTCCTGGTGCCCTCCTTTGACTGATATCAGCTTATCGATGTCCTTCCTCAAAGGTGGCAGGAAGATGTTTGACATGTGGTATGATACCTCTGGGGAGAGCCTTCCAGTATTCCCCCCTTGGGCCTGTAAGCCGAGCTTCTCCTAATGTTGCTGTGCTGTAAAAGCCCTCTGCCTGTCACTTCACACTGCTGATTCATGTTGAGGCGGTGGCCCACCAACAGCACCCCCACCGAACCTCCCCACCCCCCTTGTTCCTTTGTACCTGGGAGGTGGATATTTTGAGTCCATTAAAACACCATCTTTCTCCTTTTTAAACTTAATTGCAGATTTCATTCCAATGTTCCTTTCTGCTTGAAGAAGTCTAGAACTTTGGGTATTGTGAGAACAGAGTATAACACTAAAGATAATGTGGGATGTATACTTGAGTGTCTATGTGTGTTTTGCCTTATGCTCTAGCCTGAAAGGACTAAAAAGAAGAAGGCCCAATTCCTGTTTTCAAGGAACATTTGTCAGACCAAACAACTAAATATTTGCCAACTAACTCACGCTAAGCATTGAGTAGTACTGAGAAACATCTGTACCTTGGCAATAGCGGGGATTAGATTTGAAAGCAGAATCAAAATCCAGTTTTCAAACATTTATTAAGCAACTTCTGTATGCCAGGCACTATGCTAGGTACTGATAGATAGACCCACATATAAAACAGCTCTTGTTCTCAAGAAGATTATTTAGGGGAGGGCTGGGACACAGCATATCCACAGACAAGTAGATACGATGTGGAAGCAGAGAGAATGAACAATTGGGAGAAAGAGGAAGAGGTTCTTCTAAGAGGTGGTTCTTGAGCTGAGCCCTGAAGGAAGGCCGTGATCCTCCCAGGAGCCAGTGAGTCCATTCAAAGCATGGGCCACAGCCAGCCTCTGAGAAGACACAGGCAGAGATGGCAGCCGGCATGTGGAGCTTGCTTCAATAGGCTTTCCTTCACTGTTGCTAGCAGCATCCCATGGCGTGTACAACACAAAAGCCTGGCTGGAGGTTTTGCCTCTCTTTTTGGATGTATAATTTATTTTTTCTTGATGTATAATGCATTTCTTCCTGGTGTTTTCTACATTGTTTGTATTGATAAATGCCTGCTTTCCTACATTGCCTGCAGATTACACAGCATCTCCATGTCTCTTCCTTGTCCAGGCACATACTCCCCCTGCTGGTGGGTAAAGATGGGTCTCCGAGGGTCCGGAAGCCAATTTTCATCTTCTGCCATCCTTTTTCTGGGGGTTCAGCTAGCAGAGCTAGTTCTCCCAGAACCCCTTATCAGCCTATACCGACCAGTATGCTCCCCCACAGTACGCCTCTGTTCTCCAGGATATGTGATTGAATTCTTCAAACATTTATGAAATGCTTAACCAAAAGGTTCTGGGAATAGAGAAACAAAAGCAATGCAGCCCCTCCCCTCCAGGAGCTTACATTCTATCAGGAGGATATGGTATGAAGTACGTATAAAATAATTTTGGAAGGTAGCAAGCAGTTACGACTTAAAGGGGCTGGGTGTAGTCACATAAGAGATGGTGTCCAAGCTGTGCTTTGAAAAAGATGGTGCTGCTGAATGCCAATTGTGAGGACTTTGTATAATCTAGCACTCACAGGTGTTAGAGGTGAAGGGTAGAGGAGAGACAAGTGTTGGAGAGTGGCTAGTAGTCTGGTTTAATTGGAATGGAAAATGTGCAAAGGGCAGTAATGCTAAATAAGAATGGAGATGTATGGGGGAAGCTGGTTGTAGAGGGCTTTCAATGGCAGTGGCAGATTTAAGAAATTTTTGAGCAGAGTGATTTGGTCAAGAGCTTTGTTAGAAGAATATTAATTTTGTATATAGAGTGTCATGCCATCTCTGCCCTGAACCAGTACTATAGGTGGTATCCTTGTTTTATAGATTAAGAAACAATATCAAGAGAAGTCAAGAGACTTCACTCATAATCATGACTTGTAAGAAGTGGAAGTCAAACCCAATTCTTTCCTGAGTCAAGTTTAGCATTTATTTCTCCACACCATTTTTTCTTGTCAAATGACCAAGAGAAGGAGGGGAGGTCTGGCCATGGAGGAGGCTAAATTTTTCCCCCTCTGTATTGGGGAGTAATAGCAGGTTTGGGAGTGAGGGAGTAATATGTTCAGAGACTGCTATAGGAAGGTGAATCTGAATGTACAGAAAGAAGGGAGTGGAAGACACTGGAGCTGGGAAAGCCACTACATTGGTGGTGAAGTATATTTAAAGTTTGATAAGATAGACCACTCCCCTAGTTCACAGTCCAGTGGGCTGTGAGAAAATGCCAACCCAGATAACTGTAATCTTCTGTTTTCTGTTTGTGATCTTGTCATTGTGTGTGATCCTCTACATACCCAGCTCTTAGCCACCTCTTTCTCACCCTGTTCAAATCTTTTCTAGAGGAACTACTCAGTGAATGGAGGGCTGGGCTAAGAAAACATTAGGGGCTGAGTAGTACTTAACTGTGTATCTGTTGACTCTCTTTTTGACTAGCCAGCTTCTTTTTCCAGTGCCATATTTGGGACAGACAACAACAAACACAATAAATACATTAGAGAGATGCAATTAAAATGCTGTTTGAGGTCAGAGGCAGAAGGTCATACTGAATTAAGCACTTGATACAGTAAGCAAGAGCTCCTTGGGGCTTCTCTCCCTTCTCCATTATGTCAGGGAAAAAAATCAATGAACATTTCCAAGTACTTTCTTGTTTCATTTCCGAGTTGAAGATTTTGAGGGTGCAAGTGGGAACAAGAGTTCTTCAATTTGTACTTGGTGAGATTTATCATATAACAGCTGAAAGCAGACTTCAGCCATAGAAGAGGGGAGGTAGAGAGGAGAGGAGAGGGTCATTTTAGCATCCATCCCCATCCCGCTGCTTTGGATTTCCTGCTGTCTGTGCCATTAAGCTTCATATTCTACAGGCAATTCCTGAGGGATCTTGAGCCTTCTCCTTAAATTGTCCTCTCCTCTCTCTAGTCCAGTGCATCTAGAAAGCTTTCTCAATTGTTGTGCTTGCCAGGCACCGATTTTACTTGCTCCCTGTCTATCTCCCACCCCCACTCCTGGCCCCCTTTCTTCCTCTCCTTTTTTTTTTTTTTTTTTTTTCTTTTCATCACAATGAAATCCTTCTTGGATCAGTGCCCAAGCTCTGGGCCCAGAGTGTCCTCCAGCATACAAGAAGAAACAAGAAAGTTCTGCCAGATTTGGCTAATTTGGCTAATTCCTCCTTCCCAGGGACAAAGAAAGGGGGAGGGGGGACAGTCTGGAGGCCTGAAAGTTTGATTGTAAGGAAAGGAGACCTGGCTCTGAGGCACCCTTTTCATTGCACTCCCCCCCCCCAATATTCTGTACAGATCAAGGGCTCAAAGAACAATGTATTTATTGCCTTAATAGTCTAAGAACTAGCTTAATTCCATTAATAAATTTCTATTCTCTGGACCTTAGTATTCTATAATCAGCCAACAACCAACTATTAAGACCTTAACTTGTACCGTTCTGTGCCAAATGCTGAGGTTTCAGACACAGAAGTCTCTACTATTAACAAACTTACATTCTAATGGAAAAGACAGTGTATGTATGTAGTATATTCAAAATGAATACAAAGTTTTGTATGCCTCTTTTTTTCTTTCCTTCTTCATTAGAGAGTCTTCCTTTACTATTTTAAAAAATAGTATTTTATTTTTTCCAATTACATGTATAATTTTCAACATTCCTTTTTTTAAATTTTGAGCTCCAAATTTTTCTCCCTCCCTCCCCTCGGCCCTCTCCAAGATGGCAAGCACTCTGATAAAAGTTTATACTTGTGCAATCATGTTAACCATATTTAGTCATGTTGTGAAAGAAGAATCTTCCATCTTTCATACTCAGTCACTTATCAAGTCCTGTGAATTCTTTTCTGTATGCCTCCCCACCACCCACTTCCATGTCAGGCTGTCATTGTCATCTGCCCACATCTTTAGTTGTTGTTGTTTTTTTTTTTTTTTTTTCCAATGTAGGTTCTTCCTCAAGTCTAACTTTTAAACTAATGTCCAAATAATTGTTCTTATTCATCGACTAGTCATGGTATATTCCTACTCTGAAACTGTCACTGGTACCCACAGAGGAAAGCTTGGACTCCTCTGACCACATCCTCCACAACTTGTCATCATTCTACCTTACCTCATGGGATTTCTCTCTGTGCATATAACACTCCAGAAAAAAATGGGCAGTTTCCTGCCCCTACAATATATGGCTTGTGCTTTGGTTCCTCCAAGCTTTTGTTCATATTGTCCTCTCTGCCTTGTGTGTTCTTACACTTTTGAATTCCTACAATTTCTTTTTTTAACATTATTTTTTATTCTGAATTTGATGAACACCAAAAAAGAACCTTTCCATATGTGAAGTAGAACAGCAAAAAATTATATGTGAAAATTTGATTTCTTTTACAAACATCTTGCTTTTCATTTTTAAAGTATATAATACATTTAGTTCATTATTATAAAAGCATCTTTTATATTTCTTTGCAAACTTCCTTCATTTCATTGCATTTTTTCGTTGACTCTATATTTTGTTCTTTGACAATGTTATCACTACTTCTTTCCTCCCCTCTGAATTTCTTCCTGCTCCCCCATTCCAATCCACAGAACAACATCATTATCCTTAACAAATTAAACATAATCAAGTAAAACAAAGCTGCATTTTGCCAGATCCAAATATTAATGTTTCATCCTATCCTGGGAACCCATTTTCCCCCTTTTTGGAATTGTGAGTATAATTGATTCCTCAGCATTCTCTGGAGTCATGGATGGCCATTACATTGATCAGAACTCTTAAGACTTTTTAAATTATTCTTTATAATGCAATTTTTATTATATAAATCATTCTTCTGGTTCTGTTCACTGCATTCTGCATCAGTTCATACAAGTTCTCTCAGGTTTCTCTAAATCTTTCCCTTTTGTCATTTCTTATGCCTCAATAATACTCCATTACATTTGTATACTATAATTTGTTTAACCATTAAACAATTGTTGGGTATCCCTTTTATTTCTAGTTCTTTGCTACAACCAAAAATGCTGCTATGTATATTTTTATGTATATGGGTCTTTTTCCTCTCTTAGAAATATAGGCTTAGTGGTATTTATGGGTCAAAGGGAATATACATACAGTTTGGTGCATTCTAAATTGCTTTCCAGAATACTTGGATCAATTCATAGCTCCATCATTAGTTCATCAATATTGCTGTCTTCCCCAAATTATCATTTTTCCTTTTTGTTACTTTGCCAATCTGCTGGTGAATGTGAAGTAGAACTTGTGAGTTGCTTTATTTTGCATTTCTCTAATTATTAGTAATTCTGAGCATTTTTTCATATGCCTATTGATCATTTGGAACTTTTCTTTTGAAACTTATCAATTCATGTTTTTTCTAACTATTTTTTAATGCACTATTCAAATTACTTTCTTCAGGACATCATCCTTGATTCATGCCCCAAATATTCTTTTCTGGGATGTCAGGTGATATAGCAGATAGGCCTGAAGTCAGGAAGACTCCAGGTCAAATGTAGCCTGAGTCACTTATTAACTGTGTGACCTTGAACAAGTCCCTTCAACCTCTTTTAGCCTTAGTTTCCAGATCTGTAAGATGGGAATAGTAATAACACCTACTTCCCAAGGTTGTTGTAAGGACCAAATGAGATATTTGTAAAATGCTTAGCACAATGGTTAGCACATAGTAGCCACTTAATAAGTTCATGTCTCCTCCCTCCCTTGTTCCACTCCTAATCCCCACCCCATCCTCTGTGTTTTGCTTTGCAATTTTCTGTATTTAGGTATAGTGTACATTGTATCTCTTTGTTGGTTGGTGTTAAATCCCTTCTTTGAAGACTCTGAGGACAGGAACAGTTGCTTAGAACCTCAAATAGTGTTCTGTAGATAAGAGTACTTAATAAATATTTGTAGTAGTATTGTTGTAAGATCTGTTCTAATGCTAATGCTGACAATTCCGTGTTTTAAAGTTCTGACATTTATGTTCTAAGATCCCTTTCAGATTGACATCCTGTGGGCTCAGTTTCCTTCTAGACCTGGCTTTTTATGTTCAGTATTTCATGCATCCTACTAGCTCTGACATTTTGTGACTTTAAGAGGGAAATAAAATCTTTAAAAAATTAACACTGGAAATGTGACTTTCTTCATTATTATCCATCTGTCTCCATCTTCTTCCATTTACTGGCTTGCTTTGAGTTTTGCTGCCTGCCCTTTTCCTCTTATAAAATGGAGGACAGAGGGCTTAGGAACTTTGACTTTAGCTTTAGCTTTTATCTGAGCCTGAATTGCTCAGTTCAGATGCTGTAGGAATTATCTGTTAATCTTTTCTCAAGATTTCTTTGTGGGAAGTCCACTTTGGGTTTGTTACCAGCAGTTTTTATTTCCAGACCTATTTCATTGTCATTCCTCAGATGATAAGATCAGTTTTTCCGAGTTTGTGGTTTTATCTTCATGAAATATTAAGGAGGTGGTTTAGTGAAAGGTAGGCTAGATGGTGTAGTAGATAAAGGACCAGGCTTCCAGCCTCAGATACTGTCTGTGTGACCCCAGACAAGTCATTGAACCCTGTTTATCTCAGTGCCCTTTGTTATACAGTGAGCTGGAGAAAGAAATGGCAGACCACTGCAGTACTTTGTCAAGAAAACTCCAAATGAGACCACAAAGGATCAGACACTGTTGAAATAACTGAACAAATTACAACAAAATGGTGTATTAAGAAAAACATTTAATTTGGATCCAGGGGACCTGGCTTTAGTTCCCATATCTGACAATTACTAGCCATAAGATCTTGGGAAAGTCATTCTCCTTTTGGGGGCCTCATTTTCTCCTTTGTAAAAGGAGAGACTGAATCTAGATCTCTAAGGTTCCCTTACATCTCAAATCCTGTGATGGAGGCCATTGGTTTTCAAACTTTTTAGACTTACATTTACATTTTTAAAAATGATTGAGAAGCCCAAAAAACTTTTGTTTATGGGGGTTATAGATATTTATACTTAGTGAATTAGAAATTAAATTGACTGATAAATTTTAAAAATATTAATTCATTCCAAAATAACAATATTAAACCCATTACAATGTTAACATAACTTTTCTTGGTGAAAAACAACTGTTTTCCAAAACAAACACTATTTAGTGAGAAGTGGCATTAGTTTACATATTTTTGCAAATCTCTTTAATGTCTGGCTTCATTGAAGACAGCTGGATTCTCATATATACATCTGCATTCATCCTGTTGTGTTACGTTGTTTTGGCTAAAGTATATGAAGAAAATCCAGTCTTTTTACACACATGTAATTGGAAAAGAAGGAGTGTTTTAATACATCACATCTTTATATTATTATGAAAATAGTTTTCACTTCACAGATTTCCTGAAAAATGACCTAGGGATCTCCAGGGTTCTGCAGGTCACACTTTTAAGAACCATTGATCTAGGCCAGTAAGTTGCTTGAGAATTTTTGTCCAGAGAAGGGATGGGAAACCTTCAAGGTCTCAGGAACAGTGAAGAACAGAGCCCTGGGCCCAGATCTTCTGATGGGAAATCCTGTTCTCATTGGTGATAGTTCCATTCTGGCAAGGGGAGGAAGTTATTTCCCTAGTTTTTCCAAAAGGCTTAGTGAGTGATGATGATAATTTGTATTTACATAGTCCTTAAAGCTTTTGTCAAACACTTGACAGTATCACTTGAGTTTCACTACACTGTGAGATAGGTTTTGTTATCTTTCCCCCCCCACCCCCCAGATTGAGTATTTTAGGTAGGATTGGAACCCAAGATTTTGTAACTCCCATCCTTTCTAATGCAAAGTCTAGTATTCCAAACACTGTATTAGGTGAAAATAATATTTATAATAATGTATAATATTTATATATTTTATAATATAAGTATATTATATATAATAATTACACAAAACCATGTTGTATAATATTTATAATATCAGAATTTATAATATTTATAAGAAAGCATCATAGTATATGAAAATAGAACAGGATTGGGGATCAGAAGACCTGATCTGGAATTCAGATCATCTTTCTTTCTCACCCTTAGTTTTCTCCTTGGTAAAATGAGAGACATTTGAATAAGATTTTTAAAGATCTTTTCCATCTCTAAAATCCATAGTCATTCTCTTTCAAAGTATGTGTGTGCATTACTGGATGCTTTGGGGTTTTAGCTAAATGGTTTTTCTAATACATGTACTGGAGAGGGATTGAAAATGAGTTTCATTAAGACAATTTAAAGAATACTTATCTAATTGAGAGTTACTAAACCAATTTACACATTTCCTTGTGTTCCCTCTAAGGAACCTGAAGAAGAGGCTTTGACTGCACTTAATTATTTGCCATTAAATGGTCATCACAGAGAATCAATCACCCCTTACAGGGCCTTTGGCTGTGAACTAGAGGGTCTGATTAGCTCAACTGGTGGGAATCTAAAGATCTTTGTTAATAGTCTACAGGTCAAAGCTTAGGTGCTCAAACTCTTTTACTCCCCCTAGTGGAGACAACTGAACATTCTTGTTCATAAAAGTAGATACTTATATTTGAATGCTGGAGGGACCCTGAAAACATGGGTTAGAGCTGGTAGGACCTGGAAAGCAGAGAATGTCTTTGCTAGAAAGGATCTGAGGACATAGAATTGCTGTGTTAAATTGGACCTTAAATATTATATACTCCAGTTTCTTCATTTTATGGAGGGAGAAATGAAGACTCAAAGAAGGGAAAGGAACTTGCTCAGTTTCACAAAATTTACCCCATGCCACCTGACTCCTGGTCCACTGTACTTTGTACTATACATACTACCTTGTTCTATAATTTGCATTTTGTTTTTCTTAAAAAAGCAGGATCTCAGGTTTACCCCTCCTTAGCAGCTCTTTTCAGACTGACCCAACAACCTAGCCTTAGAACAAACATTTTTTTAGTGCCTATTGTTGTGTGTCCTTGGGAGTCAAGATAGGTACTTGTCAGTCTTCGAGGCTGGAAAATTTGCTTGTGCATCTGGGACCCTACAGGTCTTCATAGTCTAGTAGTTTTCTAAGGGAAAAGAATTCTGCTTTTTCCATCACCTTGTTCGTCCCCTTTGGGAGGGGTTTTGTCCTTTTTATTACCTTTACTGTACTTTTCTCCCTCCCATCCCCTACCATTTTGGTGAAATTCTTCCTTCCTTTGTTCTGCTGTCATAAATATGTAAACTTCTATGTGGTTTGTGCTCCAGCATGCCTTAATGTAACCCCTCCTGCACATACACACTGCAGTCCATCCAAACTGATTTACTTTCTATTCCTGACCTATGACATTCTTCCCATTTCTGTATCTTTGCATTGCCCAGCCTCTATGCTTGGAATGAATTCCTTTATCTTGGCCTCCCAGAATTCCTCTCTTCTTTATGTATGAAACCTTCTGCCCTAGTGTCTGCCCTTAGTATTCAACTGCTTTGCATTTATTTGTATTCTTCCCCTGTCTCATTTATATAATAAAAAAATCCTTAATGAATGTATAATATATGATTGATTGGCACAGTATAGGCATTCATTGAATAAATGAAATAGGGTCATATGGGCTGGAGAATATTCTAGGCAGAAAGAGATTAGTGTGAGCAAAGAGTTGATAGACACTAGGTTATTTAACTATTATAGAGGATATTGTGGAAGAGTTAAAGCAGGAAAGAGAGGGGCAGCTAGGTGGCATAGTGGATAGAGTACCAACCCTGAAGTCAGGAGGACCTGAGTTCAAATTTGATCTCAGGCACTTAACACTTACTGGCTGTGTGACCCTGGGCAAGTCACTTAACCCCAATTGCCTCAGCAAAGAAAAAAAAAAGCTGAAAAGAGAGAGGCTAAGCGAAACAATAGGCCTCAAATATTAAATATAAGGAATTTGTCCTTTTTTGTGTGAGCCATTAGGAGCCATAACAGGTTCTTGAGAAGAAGAGGGATATTGTCTGAACTGGGCTTTAGAGAGATAATTACAGCCCCATGTACAGGACAATTAGAGGAGGAAAAACCAGAAGTTGTTTTAAAAAATTGTCATAATTGTTAAGGCAGAAGGATTTGAGATATGTACTTGGATGGGAGCCATGGAGCTGGATAAGAAGGAAACATAGAAGAGAAAATCTTTAGTTACTAGGTAGATTTATTGGAGGCCATAGTTGTAATGCAGACTGCAGAGAAATTAACCAAAGAATTACTAAAGTTAGATGAATAGATATGGGATCAAATTGTTAGGTCTAGTTAAAAATACTCTCCCTTGTAGTTCTTTTTATCTTGAATAATAAATAATGGGCATGATTCATCATCAGGTATAAAGTCAGATCTTAGAGAGGAGCCCTACTGTGAGAGGATGGCCAACATTGATATGGTGGACAAAGCTCTAAGCTAGCAGGTAGAAGAACTTGGTTGTTTGATTTGGGCATGTCCTTTGCCCTCTCTGGGACCTAATTCTTCATATATCAGTTGAGACATTAGCCTTCATTTCTATAGTTCTTGGAAGTTTAACAAGTACTGTTCCTTAGAACAAACACATGAGGTGGGCAATACAAATAGTTTCATCACATTTACACTGGAAACAGATTCTGAGAGGGGAAGGAGTTTGCTTATGTATTGCAGCCAGGATTCAGACTCCTTTCTTCTGACTTTAAGACTGATGATCTTCATAGTAAGACTTAATAAATGTTTTATGGGTTACAGTCCTTAGCATGGCTCTTTTATAAAGGCTTAGTCATGGATATCTTAAAGGTTCTGAAAATTGGATGATAATATATGTGATCAAATTGTCATCTCGGGTTATAAATAGTCTCTTTTGCATTTATTCTTGTCTTGAATAATAAATAACAGGGCACAGTACAATTATATCATCAATTAAGGTAAGACCTTACAAAGGGAGTGCAATATCAGAAAGTAGGCAACATAGTTTAGTGGACAAATTGCTGATTGGGTGGGAAGTCAGAAGACTGGGTTCAGATTCTGCCCTTGTTGCTTACTGCTTTCTGACTTTGGATGAGACTCTCAGCATCACACCTCTCTCTCATTTGTAAAATGGACTATTTTAGATGTTTTCTTGGGTCCCATTTCAGCTTTAAATCTTATAATCCTATTTAAAAGACTTTATTTCCCTGGTTTGTTATGAGAATACTTTGTAAACTTTGAATACACTAGAAATATAGGGTGCCTGGATAGAACACCAGCCCTGAAGTCAGGAGGACCTGAGTTCAAATCTGGTCTCAGACACTTAACATTCCCTAGCTGTGTGACCCTGGGCAAGTCACTTAACCCCAATTGCCTCAGCAAAAGAAAAAAAAAGAAATATAGGGTACCCCCCAAATCTTAGTGAATTGTTAAGCTATGATTACAATTTTTCAGACAGCCTTTATTGTTTGATGACTTAAAAGACATGGCTTTGAGTCTGGAGTTCTGACCTAAGTTGTATTGACTTTGGACAAATAACTTTTCCTAAGCCTTACTTTTTTTTATCCTTTGTCTCACACTACCATCCATGTTACAGATTTTGTTGGGAAGAAAACATTTTTAAGGTTTAAAAAATATTGAAACATGAATTGTTGACATTGTTCTAATAAAAGAGTGAACATGAAAAGGTTTTGTAAACTGTATAGCGTGTGCTCATTAAAATGATTGTTATTGTTGTTAGGATATTTGATCAAAATACCCAACTTGATTTCTTTCTTTTTCCTTTAGGGTCTTCAGTCTTCCACAATGAACCCTGTTTACAGCCCTGTCCAGCCTGGAGCTCCCTATGGCAACCCCAAGACCATGGCCTACACAGGTAAGTGTTCTTGAACAGGTGTAATAAGCTCAAGGACTCTCTCCCCTCTTTAATCCTGCATCACCTTCCAGAAATCTTGTGCTACATGTTCAGGAGACAGCTTAAGTTCACTATGTTCCAAACCAAACTCATTATTGCTGTTGAGGGTACCACCATCCTCTCAGCCCTTCAGGCTTGCAACATAGGCATCATTCTTGACCCTTCACTGTCTCTCACCTCAGCCCATCCAAACTGATTTTTCAAATTTGTCCCCTTCACTTCTCTGACTATGCTGTCATCACGTTTTTTTTCACACTTCTCTTATTTGCAGCAGCCTGCTGGTCAGCTTGCCTCAGATTTCTCCCTAGTCCATTCAGCCACCTCAGTGATTTTTCTAAATTGAAGGCCCACCCTCCTATTCAGTAAGCTCCAACCATTACCCATGGCCTTTAGAATCAAATACACAGTGCTCCATTTGGCATTCAAAGTCATTTGTAACTCATCTCCTTACTACCTGCTTTGTACTCTTTAATCTAGTGACATTGGCCTTCTGGCTGTTCTGTGAACACTCCATCTCTAGACTCTGGGCATTTTCTCTGTTGTTCCCAGTGCTTGGAATGCTCTGTCTTCTCTTTTTTGCCTTCAGTTTTCCCAGCTTCTTTTTATCTAAAGTTTTTTTTTATCTAAGTTTTATCTAAAAGCCCATCTTCTATGGGAAGCCCTTCCCAATCTCTCAGAATTCTAGTGCCTTCCTTCTGTTAATTATTTGTCTTAGGTATAATTTGTATATATTTGGTTGCATATTTGTCCAGTCCAGTCTCACCTCCATTCCTCATTAGCTGTGAGCTCCTTAAGGGCAATGACTGTTTTAGCCTCTTTTTTTTTTTTTTT